>QZGG01001337.1:0-66358 GCA_006409495.1 Sedum album | reverse complement strand
TGATCCTGCGGAACAGATATGGGGAATGCTTGTCCAACCGCAGCTTCTCTTACATAATTAGATGGAGTGTCACTATTTCGACATCTCTGAATTATACTATGTAAACCAAATATAAACCCAAAGATTCTAATCACAAATGATAGTATCTGTCTGATTATACTCTGACCATCTCCCCCTTTAGTGTCCTTGCAAACAGGGGACTGGGGGTGACACTGAGAACCTGAAGGAAATAAAGAAGAAGAAATTATGATTATGTCATCAAGGAAGGGTAAGTGATAACCTTTATATTTGATATTTTAAGCTTTTCCATCGATTTCACTGGAAATACTAGCCTAAAAAACAGTGACTCAGGAATTGATCTTAAATTATTAAAAAAATATTCTGTGATCATGTATGGTTCAGATTTACGTTATACCTATAATACATGATATTGTTGTCTCAATGGAAGAAATCTTACCATTTGTTTTAGTAGCCATGCAACGCGAATGCTTTATTCCACAGTCACTAAAATTCTGAGGATCATCACAGCTATGGTACGCCATTCCACTTAATATTGTCTGCATATAAACCAGATATCTGGAGTGAAAAAGGAGAGGAAGAAAAAGAGTAGCTGTGTTATAACTTATAAGCTTAGAGAAACTGACTTATTTGGCGGTCAATTTCACAAAGGAATTCAGTGAATATAAATGACTCACTTCCTCATGAACTGGTGTCGTGTGTGAGTAAGTCGTTCTTCTTTGAGTAGAACAAGTTTCATTAATATCATGCTTCAATTCTTCTTCAGCTATCTCAATATATTTTCCCTGAGAGCACTGCAAAATCAGGCTTCTATCTGACATTATGAAACTGTATTATTTATCATAATCTGAGAGGGACTGATACCAGAGGAAATAACTTACATCGGGAAAATGGGAGCCAGTTTGAGAATAATTTTTTGAGCCTTTTGATCCACCACTACACACCCCAGTCACTTGCCAAAGAAACGTTGTTGCTTCATTTCCCACAAGCTAAAAATATCCAGCTCTTAATTATGGTTGCCTACTTGCCTTCATGGAATGACTATTAACCTTGTTTGCTAAAATTAGTGAAACCACTAACCTTCATTATGATTGGATCATTCCATGGCCCCTTATTGCCTCTTAGGCACCCTCCATCCACAGGGCATTTACAGGTCCCACCTAAGAAGTCCGGCAACTGACTACAGCAAAGTGAAGTGCAAAAGTGATTATATGTATATATAAAACAACTGGTAAACACAGCCATAATGGTACAGAAGAGCACCAACTTTGAATCAATAACTTCCAAAAGCCTTGATAAAGATTTTGGTTCCAAAACCTGCAACAATAGAATGAGCACAGGACTGAATGCAGATAAAATATAATGTCAGAGTAAAAAGAATGCTCAAATACGAGGAAAGTCTGCCTCACTTGTATTTTTGCAATAGTCTTTGGATCGAGAAACTTCTGGGCTGCTGGCCACAGCACTTTCTTGAAACCAGAACCAGCATTGACTATAAACATTCGATGTAGCGTCTGCGCGAAAGTATATGAGGATAATCAGGAGAACATGTACTGCACACGGACCAATGGCTAAAGACAAAAGCCTTTAGATGGTACCTCTGGAAAGTACTCACTGTCAATTTTGGCAATGGAACCAAGAAGAGTAGCAGCAGTCTTAGAAAAGTTCTTCATTCCCTGTCAAAATCAACAGATAAAGCAGTCACTAACATGATTGAAATATGATCACAAGAATAGGCTAACTCAAACGCTGCGTTACCAAGTAAAGCATAAAATCGTGTAACAAGCAAATACATGAAGCGTCGGGTACTACATGAGTACCAGATCCTATTAAACCATTAGGCGTGATTGTGAAGATCAAAAAGGCAATGAGTACAACCAAGCATATTAGAACCGCTACAGTTATGGTTATAATGACAAACCAATCCTTGCACATCCAGAATAGTTGTTGTGGAGCAAATCAGCTTCTTAGCAGCAATGGAGCAAGCGGGCAGTTTCTCAAGCAACAGCCTCTCAAATTCTTGGACATGGTAATGCAAATAACGATCGATTGTGGTAATCTGAGTCATCCTGCTTGGGTGAGCTTTTCCCAATCTCTCAATATACACAGGCCTTCCTTCTTTATCAACTCCATGATAGCCTTGTGGGTAACACTCTAAAACTTCCTCAATTTCTTCAAATTCAAAATCCTGAGAATTACAGCATAGAAGGTCAAAGTGAACTTAGATTTCGCTCAGAAATATTAAAAACAATCTTTTTTTGGAATTCGGGATATAAGCAAGGGTAAACTTAAGGCCATGAAGGCTAAATTCTAACCAATTATAGCCACTGGACATGTGCATATAGAAATTGATCTGCCATGTCTAAACACGCAGAATGGAAACCAAATAAAGCAAATAGTCAACTGTATGCGCATGGAATGTATCAAAAAATCTGATTTCACAGTACATGTCGACTGTATCCCTATATAAGGATGCTCATAATGAAGAGTCCACTCCTACCTCTAAAATGGTATCAGTTCCATACTCCTTCCTCCATTTGAGCATAGCTTCCCACATATGAACTGTTTTCTCCAAGTCAAAATCCCTGGCTTTCAAAAATCTGCATCGAAGAAAAAAAAGCAAACCAAAGAATCAGTTCAAAAATATTGAAGTAATACTAAATGCCAATAAATCAACAACCATTTGAAAAACACATCTAGGTTTACGAACCCAAACTAGATACCATACCACATTTGTATCACCCTAACCACATTTGAATGTAGAATACTGATTTCAAAAATAGCTAGGAGTAACCAAGGAAACCGGAATTGAAGGGAAAAAACACCTTAGTAATGTGTGATAGTTATCATGGTTAACTGGCAACAGGTTCATGTTCAAGAGCCTCTGACGCAATTCATTTACTGCAATCTCTTCATTTTCATCTCTAATATCCTCAATGGAAACTCGAGGAGCCCTACCATCAGTTTTTCTTTTCCCCCGTTTTCTTATGGAATGAGTTAACTTATTCGAGGCACTGGCTGCCTTTTTCCTGAGACTTCCCATCTTATGCTTCCGTTTCCCATCCTCAAAATACTCACAGTCGGACCTGCACTCTTTGTCTTCATCACCAACAACTAATTCAGAACAACCTGAAAATATTTCCCACAGATATCTGACAACTGAAGTAACCCGAAATCAATATCGTCTAATTTTTCACAAGGACATAGAAATGTACCTGGTGTTGCCATCAATGCCGCACAAGTCAAATAAATTAACAGTCAGATATTAATCACGATCTAGTACAATCATCTTGCTGCCATGACATCCTACACATGGAAACAAATAAAAGTTTATGCCAAAAATACAAAATATTTAATAATCCACGCTAACCTAAGTTTTTCTAACACAAAAAAAACACAATGTTTATACCAAGCAATCAGAACTGCGTACAACAACAACATTTTATAAATTTTCTCTAACTACACATGCCAAAACAATAAATCAAAAGCAGCCGACGATATCAATCTCCTGAAACATAACGAAACAATCGATGGAATGATCTCGGACGAAAATCATCGACAATATCTAAGAAAATCATACCGCTAAAATCACAATAAACAACAACATAAACCCTAAGATACATGCCGAATAAAGCTACCTCAATCGGAATTCAAAACAACGTAAAGAGGATCGGATGATCGATCAAGCGAATAATTTACAAAGAGAGAAGAACGATTACATGAATCAGCTGAAGAGTCCGGAAGACGAGCGATTTACAGGAGAGACTCGATCCGCTTTTTCGGTTGAAGGTTCCAGCGTCTCTCTCTCTTTCTCACCGTTGTGCGCTCTCGCGTCAGTTTCACGTTCGATTTTCAGATATTTATATTATGGTTAAAACGGCGCGTTTTGGGGATCGAATCCGACGGACATGCTGATGGAATGAAGGATGTCGATGATGCTTATCATCTTGACTTAAGAAACGAATCGTTTTACTTACCTTTTATTTATACCATTTAATTATCAAATTAAAATTAATGATGGAATTTGTAGTAATTTTTTATTGATATTCATATTGAGAGTAAGGTTCTATCAGAAGAACAAGTAAATATTTGTAAAAAGGACGATCATCGTATCAACCGTTGATTTCTATTAATCCAACGATTGACATTGATAACCATCAATCTCAATCGTTCATGTATTTTGCAAACTCAATTGTTCATTTCAATCAAAACTCAACTTTAATCTCAATCGTCAAATTAATCAAATTAACGGCTGAAAATTTGTCCTTACGTCTCACATATATTTAATATCCTCATAGACAAATCGATTATTTCAATCATGAAATTATTTAAGTCAACTGTAAATTATGTTTCATTGTCCTACAAATATTTATTTCATAATTTTATTGAACTATTTAGATGCTTATGTTTTTTAATTACTTGTAGATGTTTATGATACATATTTGTAAAGTCTTACATATTTTTATTAATAAATTCTTGAACTTGATCAAATGTCTTTAGTCAACATTGACATAGTTTTATTAATCAATTGATTTTTGCTAAGTGACTATTCACATAATAGTCTCTTGCTCAAGTTGGTCACTTTAGGTTTAATAACTTTGACACCATATCGAGCAGCGTTTAAAGATCCAATAGCAATAGCTTCATTCATATACCCAAGTATATCACTGTCATCAATTCTAATAGATAAAACATCAACTCCATCGCCAATTGCAGCATCAAATGCAGCCAAAACATCAACTGTCTGAACCCCAATATCAGGCCACCCAACCTTATATGCAGCAAATCGAACATTTGGTGATCCTACTTTGGCAACTCCCTTCTCAAAACCATAAATTTCTGCTCCTCTGACGAATGGTCGTTTCGTAGTTGAGACAATTTGCATGTTGTGACAATGTCTGCCAATGCGAAAGTATCTTGCACCAATCAATTTATTGTTGCAGGAAAATGTTGGATCAGACCCTTTCATGCATACTCCCTTCCATCTAGATGGTATCGGTCCAGTATCCTCATCGTCGAAGTTATTCGATTCAGGCCACACATCTGATAAAATTCAACAGTACTTTTTACATAATTATGAACCTTAAATTCTATATCATTAAAATCACATGAACTGACCTGTGTATAATTCCGATAATAACATCATTTCCGTATCTAGAAACGCCTTGCAATGAATTGCTATCTGTAACGATGTGCTGCTCCGGTCTGATAGAACTTCCTGATTGAGTTGCGCATAGGCTACCTCCTGGTCCATTTTCGACCACCAAAGACACATCCGGACGTTCTGTTTTTCAACTGAAATTATATGAAACAAATTCCAAGAAAACATGACAAATAACAGAGCAAGAACATGAAGCATCCTTACGCTTAATCCTGTCAACTTCTTCTAATGTAAGTACTGCCGAAAAGCCCTGTATAATGTTGAAACTGTAAATTAATGACTCTCGCGCCTTTTCTTCGCTACCCTTAATTGATGTCAAGACATCTAAATGCTTTTGAGCTGTGAAATCTTGATTGTGCTTTGTCGGTTTCGAACGACGCTTTCTGGATTTCGAACCATGATTATGCTTTGTCTGTTTGCAACCAGGATAATGTGAATCCATATAGATTATATATGACTGTAAAAATAAAGCACAGTAAGCATCAATGGAAAAATAAAATTCATATGATTTGAAAGATTGAGAATTTAAGTTATGAAACAATCAACCTTTGTTTCATTTGCAGCAAAAGTTGGGATTAGGTTAAAAGATATGACAACAAGAGCGAGGAGAGCAAAGTGAATGGGGGAAGTCATAATCATACTCCCTCCGTCCCTTTTTTTTTTTGATTCAAGGTGAGGTGATTTCATACAATAAGGTCTAACAATACGAGCAAATGAATCCAAACGAAGGGAAACAATCTAAGACAGTTCTATGCCGAAAAGTCTCATAAAAACGGATGAAGAGCAGGCCATGATTGGCGCCATCCCGACGAACTCACCACAGTCCATTCAGCTTCCGGACTCAAGAAAAACACCACAACGATCAAAGAGAGCAGCAGGACCAGAATATGCAGAAAAGACAAAGGTAGGAGAACTGGCCCAACAGGCCCAAAGGCAACCAGCCCAGACTCATCCTCCACACCCAACCAACCAAACCCTAGCGCCGCCACCGAACCCCCAGCCACACGCAGCCGCCGCAGCGAGCCCGAGCGCTTCCGGTCACCGCACACCACGCACAGCCTCCCATCAGCCGCACCGCCGCTCAGCCGCGAGTCAACCCCCCAATCGTTCGCGACCCATCGCCACCCGACCGGTCGCCACTCGCAGCCTCCCAGCCGACGCAACCTCAGATCCGCGATGCGCCGCACGCCACCCATCCACCGTCCCATTTTGAGTGTCCCATTTGAGAACTTTCACGGTTTTTAAGAAAATTGAAAAATGTGAGATAAAAAGTAAGAAAGAGAATGAGTGGGATAAAAAGTATGAAAGAGAGTGTAAATGTAAAGGTAAAAAAGTTTCTATTTTAGAAAATGGGAAGATCATTTTGGGACATCCAAAAAGGAAATGGGACACTCATAATGGGACGGAGGGAGTAACTACTAACACAACTGGCCAACTGGGTGGATCACAAGATTTTAAGGTTTTCAATTGAATATATGGGAATGAGAAAGAGTTCAAGTTACAATGTGTTTCACTAGATAATGTAACACAAATTAATACATAAAATTAATAATTATCTTGTTTTAGAATTTGTAAATTTGGACATTTCACTAGTTTCGATAAAAATAATAATTAATAAAACATTAATTGTTCTTAGTACCAATCTTGATGTGAATCTTGAGACAGCTTTTGTACACCAACATTAACAGTGCAATGATATGAAAAAGTTGTATTATGCAATATCTTTACAATGTATACAACATGGTGAATAGACACCCAATATACAAAGAAAACTCGGACCCAGCTATGATTCAAAAATAGTATGGCCACAATACGTAAACTTGCTTATCATATCATACCGAAGGTTGCTGATCTTTGATCCAAGAGACATATTAAACCCCCAAGAGTTGTGTATTACAGGATATATTTATCCACTATATAAATCTGCGAAGCTCGAGTTCTGGTTTATGGTTTTCCCACCAGATCATCATCTGTACAAAGACAAGCATATAAATTTCGAATTGAATTTCAGCGCGACTGATTTTCTGATGAGTAGATTTGTTGAAAGACAGCTTGGTTGAGAAATCAATATATAACACTGAACTATGGAGGGATAAGGTAACGTGAAATGAAAGCATGCACCAGTGTAATAGTAACAAAGTTATTCCAAATCACGATTCCATATATTTGGCAAACAAACCTGATGAGGGATCCACATGTACAAAGAAACTCGCAGCGACTATCAGATAGCAGAGAATAAGCATCAACCCTTTGAAGTAATTGGAAGTTCCTTCCT
The DNA here is from genome assembly GCA_006409495.1 of Sedum album. Lineage (NCBI taxonomy): Eukaryota > Viridiplantae > Streptophyta > Magnoliopsida > Saxifragales > Crassulaceae > Sedum > Sedum album. The sequence goes on along the minus strand of QZGG01001337.1, from coordinate 58,904 downwards.
GCAATTAGATACAACAAGCAAATATAACTTGGCAAAAACCGAAATGTTTAATGGATTGTGTCATTATTAATGAGTGCAGAGCGGCAAAAAATAATACATGCAGGCCTCAAAATAGAACATACCTGTAACATGAATGCCACAACTAAAACTGTAATAAAAAGTGTAGCAGTCTCAAACAACTGAAAGTTCAAATCCATTTCACGCCCCATTATCCACCCAATAACTACACAAAAAGGAATCTGCACTCACAAAAGGTGTAACATGAGTATAGATTGTATTAATCATATAATAAAAATGAATAGTCAACAAATTATTATAATGCATCTTAGAACCTAGTAACCTACCCCAAACATAGATATCTGGGTAGATGACCCAATAGCCACACCTAAAGAAATATCCTGCAAAGTGCAAACACAAAAATCATTTATAATCCGTATTCAGGCTAAATAGTTCAAGGGATGGTGTCTTTGGTCAACGCTTACAAGCTTATCTTTTATAGCGAACATAATGGCACTTGCATGCTCTGCTGCATTCCCTACAATGGGAAGCACGATGACACTTATAAAGGAGAGAGGCATATTCCAAGCAACAGATGCACCCTGTCAAGATGAATGTTAGAAGGAACAAAAGGTAGTTGCGTATTTTAGAGACTTAGAAGTATAATACCGGCTCTGAGAACCTTTGGACTTTGTAATAAGCTAATGCGGTGATTAATAAATCACTGATTAAATGCATGTCCACAAACTGTCGACTTTTTTGCATGGAATTTTCTTATTCTTGGTATTTGCTAATAATTCTGGTTTTCAACCTATTCAATACAAGTAAGACAATATATTATTATAATCTACCTCAATTGTGTCCACCAAGTATTCTGATACTATTGATATCCACGCCGTCAAAACAAAAAGCCATATTATTGACTCCCATTTAGTTATTTCTGGAGTCTCCTCATCGTCTTCATTGTTGTTTTCTTGACTGTGGCTTGTTTCCTGAGGTCACAACACATTAGGAAAAGAGGTTACAACCATAGAGTGATAACTGATTTCCATCAACTACAAAAACCCAGTCAAAGTGTGCGTAATATAAATAATTTATTGTTAAAATTTTAACTATTACTGAGGACAAGTATCCAAGTACCTCATTTAGAGGCAGATAATCACTATGCTGACTTTTTAGTTGAAAGAAAAGATACGAAGCATATGCTATTAACATAACAACACTGCTGAATCTTGAAAGAGCCAACTCAGACTTCCCGAAATGAACTTCAGTACGAGTGAAATGTAGAACAGCTGGAAAAAGAAGACCCATAACTGCCATCAATAACAATCCAGAACTCACAAGACCCATAACTGCCATCAATAACAATCCAGAACTCACAACTGCAGCTGCCTGAAAAAAGTTTATTATAAGGTGTAGTAGCAGAAAATAATCGGAGGAAAGAAATTAACTGTGAGAAAATATGCATTGCTTGTAAATGTACCTTGTTGAAAACTTGCTGCTTGTTGCGATGAACAAGTCCACCACTGAGAAATGCACAGCCAAGCACTAGCAACATGTTTGACAGGATGGAGCCAAGCAATGACTGCTGAACAACTCGTAACATTCCACTTTTTAGTGCATAAATAGATATAATCAGTTCCGTCGCATTTCCAAAGGTAGCGTTTAAGAGACCACCAACTGCGAGTTGCATTGAAATGGTTGTTAACTCATGTAATGTGATCTGCTCTTATAATAATTGTTATAACCTGGCTTTATTCGAGGGAGGTTCATACACTCTAAAATTATTGTTACAATGAGATAGCATTTATTGTTTCACTACATAACAAAGGCATTACCTGTAGCTCCAGTGAAAAATGCTAGTTGCCTGTGTAAACAGATAAAGATATAAGCAAGAAATAAATTAATCCATCACCTAAGTATATAAGGACGGATTGAATTTTAACTCAAAACGCTTACTCTGTTGCATATCCCAAGCGTTCAGCTAAAGGAGTAATACCCAACAGACTGAGGAAGAACACCCAGCCCTGAAATTCATACCATCTACTTTGATAAATACACAAACTTTCTCGGGACAAAAAATCATAGAAACTAAAAAGTAGCACTCACATGATGTCCGGTTAAATAATGTACCGCAATAGCCAAAGGCCCAAATGGCATAAGCAAGTTAAGTTTAGTACTAAAAACTACAATCTTCACACTGGTGTAAACCACATTCATTATATCCATCCTAACACTAAAGCCTTTCTTCAAGCCAACTTGTGTCTTTTGAACAGCTGCTTTTGGAGTAAACAATGCCTCATCGTCAAGCTGGTGCAGGGACTCAACATTTCCATCAAGCTGCCCCATCTATCACACACACAACACACAAAGCAAGCTGTTAAGATTAAAGGGTAATAAAATGCATAAAAAGGGAGGGAAGGAGACGGACGCTTACTTCGAGCTGGGATTGGACTTCAACCATGTTCAATTTGAATTGCAGTAGAGTGTAAAAAGCGCATCAGCAGTAGCAAATGTTATCAACTAACAGCAGTTTCTGGAATCAATCAGTTGAAAGTGATAGATCTGATAAGTGTATGGGATCGAGAACGAGTCAATCTTCGTAATCAATCGATGGATTGATGAAAGATGAAATCTGAAGCGGCGCCGGATTCAATGAATCCGAGACGATTTGGTTGAATCTTTCAGGAAGGAAACTACGACGACTCGTTTTGATTTGATTCAGTTGACCAAAGGCTTAGATTTCAACGCATCCCATTGAACAAGTAGTCAATCTTGCCCACTTTCCCGCAATATGCACAAAACGGCAACGTTTCTTCCAATTTAATGATGAATTCACTTTAACTTCATACATGTGTATTGCCTTTTTGAGCTACATTTGAAGGCAGCAAGTGCAAATCAAGTTGCTTTATAAAATGTCTTTGTATAACGGATTCAGATCTGATAATGCGCAGCTATTTGCTGCGAGTGTAAAAACGACGATGTTTTGACGTTTTTTACTATAACCCTACGTAGTTTTGAGTGAACCCCCTTACTAAAACTACGTAGTTTTGGCTTGCATTAAATAGCTTTCGCTGTACTGGATCTCAATCCTTGTATAACATTTATTCTCAGAGGATCAGTTATGATAGGAAAGGCACTATGGTTCTGATAATGGGTCATCGAGTGTTCCTGAGAATAACTGGGAGGGACTTCAGAACAGATTGAGATGGCTTGCGGACGGTGTGGTTCAGTATGAGCATTAGTGTCATAAGAGTCAAGGCTCCAGCCTGATGTGCAGATCCTAGGGACACGGGTACGTATGACAGAAGAGTTGATACGCCTAGTGTAACCTGTCAATTTATATTATGAGCCCGCCCCCAAGATGACTGACACATATGATGACCATGATGTCACAAGGGAGTATATTACCTGAGTAACAGCCATCAACATGGTGGCGCCAACTAGGGACTTGACTGCAGGATTCAAATCTAGTTTCTTTGATGACAACCACATTACGCTGATCGACAACAATGTTGCAGTTGCCAGAATACGATGATCAAGCTGTCAAATAAATGTGCAGCAATCAGTAAATTTTGAAAGGAAAACTTTAAATCCGTAGGAATAAAATTGAAGTTTCCAGCTTTCAAATAATTAATTCTGGTAATAGATTTATCTGACCAAGGGACATGCACATAGAGCTCAAAAATACGCATCCAAAGAAAAGGGAGAAATAAGTTACCTGAACAGTTGCTGTATTTTCAAAAAAGTTACGCATAAATGGGCGCATATCAAGAACGCCTTCTGGAATCCAAGTATCGCCCATCTTGGGAAATGTATTGAATGCATGCCCCTGGTTGACGACCACCTTAACGTTAGTAGCAATCATCGATACGAGGTACTCAAAGAAAGATGAAAAAAGAATGACACATACAGCATCATTGCCAGCAACAAATGCTCCAGATATGGCAGTTATGCCAACTAGGACTCCCACAGGCAGAGCAAACTTTTTCAGTTGAACTGCTCCGCGAACCCACTCAAGTGATCCCGAAGGTGGTTCAGGCATAACAACAGAAAGGGCAGTCCAAACTATCCCACTGTAGATTGCGAATGCTGAAGTAAGATGAGCAGCAAGGCGGTATGGGCTAACTCTTGGTTGAACATATTCAGATGCTGGTTCCTAGAGGATGAAACGACAAGGGTATCAAGAAAAACAATTTTCGTGAGAACTACAAATGAAAATAAATTGGACAAAAATTTAAACCTCTAGCCCACTTTTCACCATCCACCAGCCAATTAATCCTTGGCCAGCCCCAAGGACAAAGAGGCCAGAGAGTTGTAACCCAAGCTGTTTAGTGATATATCCTTTATAAAGAAAATATGAAAACGGCAGAGCAAACACTACGCCTAATGCTCTTCCCCACATACGATGCGCGTATTCCATCCAATATATGAACTTGAAGTCCTCCATGTTCATCCCTTTGTTTACTCTGCATAACATTAACGAAATATTGCTTAAATGCAATCGGCTCTGACAAAATGCATAGTGTTTATAAATTCTATTGTTAGAACTTACCTTTTGTATTCAGGTGACAACTTGTACTTCTCAAACTCAACTAACCACTCTTCATCAGACATCGGAGGAAGAGTGCCAGTAAATTTCCACTCAGTCATTGAAAGACCAGATCGTGTAAGCCTTGTAACCCCCCCAAGAACAACCATACTAAACACCCACGCAGCCGAACAAAACAGCCAAGATCCAACCATTCTCTGAACTTTTGGACCGCCAACTACCAAAAGCTTCACTCCTTCACTAGCTTCCGCATACAACGATGCACTTGCGGTTGACATATTCCTAACAGCACGCGCATTACCAGCCTACTTTAAACATCACACTCTCACAATTATTCCAAGTTTATTGTAATGTAAACTTGTCATACGTGAATCAAACATGTCAAAAAACCCTAAACCATAAAATTGAAAAAAAATACGAAAAAGCACACCTTTTGATTAAATGATCGGAAACCGTAAAGTGTAGTGCGTGAAGCAGCAGCGGAGGTGAAGAATCTGGCGACGACGGAAGCATTTGATGAATTGGAAATTCTTAAAGATGGCGAATCTGTGATGAGATGACGGAACGCGTTATGAGATCTGGCGCTACGAAGAATCGAAAACGCTCTGCTTCCGAACACCATTTTCTGGCCTCTCGAGATCGAATCGGAAAAATCTTGATTTGGGGTTTTAGGGTTTCGGAGATGAAATGTCGCGCTGGAAACTTTGCAGCAGCAAGTTATGAAAGTGGTGACGTGTACGTGTTCAGGGTTTGTTTTTTTAATTGGACCGGTAATTGAATCGACGTTTGAAGCGTTCGGTTCGATTTGAAAATTTCTGACTGATGACACTTTGTATTAAGAGACTGTTTGTTTTGTGTTTTCCTTGATAATGAAATATAGGGAAAAAAGACAACAATGTTTCCTAAGGGAATGAGATATTTTCTATTTTTTGATTTCTGTTATAAATTCAGTATAACTTTTGCCTTTCTTATATAGAATGCTAGCAATTCTTCGAGACTAAAAACCGAACCAAATATACTGAAATGTAGAAAGATGTGGGAGGTGAAGTTGAAGGCAAAGGGGTAAGTTTTCCCTTTGCTAAGTGCTCTTATTTATAGGAATTTTACACAACCTTTGTCAACAATGTAGGCACTTAGTTTCAACAATGTAGGCACTTAGTTTCAACTAAGTGGTTCGGTGAATAGTAATTTTGACTAAGCTTGCCAAACTAAACCTATTCATAACACTCCCCCTTTTGGGATGCTTAGTCTTGTTTTATACTGCCTCGTTAAAAACCTTACTTGGAAAAACCCCGTGGGATAAAAACCATAGTAAGGGAAAAAGAGTGCAGTCACGTGAAGCTCCCCCTCATCTTAGGCATAGATGAGTTCGTCACAAGTTTTGTAACTTGCGCATTCCGATGTTCTGAACATGTTTTCTGAATGTTGAAGTGGGCAACGCTTTTGTAAAGAGATCTGCTGAGTTCTCATCTGAACGAACATACTGTATGTTGATAGTCTTGTCCTTTTCTAATTCTTGGGTGAACGAGAAAAACTTTGGATGAATGTGCTTTGTTCTATCACTTTTGATGAATCCTTCCTTCATTTGAGCAATGCATGCAGCATTATCTTCATAAAGTGTGATGGGCTCATTCACTGGTAGAAAACCACTTGTGATCCTAATATGTTGCGTCATAGACCTTAACCATACACACTCACGGCTTGCTTCATGTAATGCGATGATCTCGGCATGATTCGATGACGTTGCAACTAGTGTTTGTTTCTGTGATCGCCAAGAGATAGCTGTTCCTCCGCATGTAAACACATATCCTGTTTGTGATTTCCCTTTATGCGGATCAGACAAGAAACCTGCATCTGCATAGCCAACCAAAACTGGTTTTGCATTATTAGGAAAAAATAATCCTAAATCTATTGTCCCTTGAAGGTAACGAAATATATGTTTAATTCGTTCCACGTGTCGTTTAGTAGGAGTTGAACTAAATCTAGCTAATAGATTAACTGCAAATGATATATCGGGACGAGTGCAATTAGAAAGATACATAAGAGCTCCAATCGCACTAAAATAAGGTACTTCTGACCCAGGATTTGTTCGGATTCCTCACAAGGTCGAAAGGGATCATTGTTTAAATCAAGAGATCGTACAACCATTGGAGTACTTAATGGATTTGATTTATCCATATTAAATCGTTTTATTATCTTTCGCGTGTAGTTTGATTGATGCACAAGTATACCACTTGGCTTATGTTCAATCTGCAATCCGAGACAATATTTTGTTTTTCCGAGATCTTTCATTTCAAATTCTCTTTTAAGATAAGAGATTACTTCTTGGATCTCATTAATAGTCCCGACGATATTTAAATCATCAACATAGACAGCGATAATTACACATCCTGATGTTGTTTTCTTGATGAAAACGCAAGGGCATAAGGGATTATTAATATATCCATCATTTATTAAATACTCGCTTAATTTGTTATACCACATGCGTCCGGATTGTTTTAATCCGTATAAGGCTCTTTCTAACTTGACAGAATATCTTTCTCTGGGTTTTGAACTGGATGCTTTAGGCATAGTGAAACCCTCTGGGATTTTCATAAAGATATCTGTGTCAAGTGATCCGTATAGATAAGCTGTAACAACATCCATTAGGTGCATATTTAGTTTCTCATGAACCGCTAGACTTATAAGGTACCTGAAAGTAATTCCATCCATGACAGGAGAATATGTTTCGTCAAAATCGATACCAGGCCTTTGAGAAAAACCTTGTGCAACAAGTCTAGCCTTGTATCTTACAATCTCATTTTTCTCATTTCTCTTCCGTACAAATACCCATTTGTATCCGACAGGTTTCACACCTTGAGGAGTAAGTATTATAGGCCCAAAAACATTTCGCTTATTAAGCGAGTCTAGTTCGGTTTCAACTGCCCTTTTCCATTCTATCCAATCATGTCGATTCTTACATTCTGTAAGAGATAATGGTTCGGGATCTCCATCATTTTCATTGATAATATCACATGCCAAATTATAAGAGAATGCATCATCAATGTTCTCTTTTCGGTTCCATCTTATTCCCGTATGAGCATAGTTAATAGAGATTTCTTGATTCTCTTCATCTAATATTTCTATATGAACATGTTCATCTACTTTGGCATCATCATGCTTAACTAGCTCTTTCATTTTTCGAGGATTTTTATTCTTGGAACCAGGTGGCCTTCCACGCTTTAATCGTGTTGTGATTTCATGAGTAACTTTGTTTTCAGATTTTTCTTTTGAAATTTCAATCTGAACTGGAGCATTCTCAGCCGGAATATGAGATTTTGTTACTCTCTTTGTATCAGTAAATGCATCAGGAAGCCGATTTGCTATTTCTTGTAAATGCAAAATCTTTTCAACTTGTCTTTCACAATCTTTTGTGTAAGGGTCGAGATGTAATAACGTTGGTGTAGACCAAGTAATCTCTTTTTCCATCGATTTTCTTTCTCCACCTAATGTTGGAAAATTTTCCTCATTAAAATGACAATCAGCAAAACGAGCTGTGCAAATATTGCCTGTTTGAGGTTCAAGAAATTTAACAATAGATGGACTTTCAAAACCAACATAAATCCCGAGACTTCTCTGTGGTCCCATCTTTGTTCTCTGGGGTGGTGCAATAGGCACATAGATAGCACACCCAAAAATTCTTAAATGAGAAATATTTGGTACTTGACCAAATGCTAATTGTTGTGGAGAGTATTCATGATATGCACTTGGCCTGATGCGAATCAGTTCTGCAGCATGCAATATTGCATGACCCCACACTGAAGTGGGAAGAATTGTTTTCATAATCAACGGCCTTGCAATAAGTTGCAGGCGTTTTATAAATGATTCAGCAAGGCCATTTTGTGTATGCACATGTGCAACAGAGTGTTCAACAGTTAGGGATGCACATTCGGTCTGGACCGGACCGAACCGGACCAAAATATTCGGTCCGGTCCGGTCCTCCCGACCGAATTATTTATAGAAAAGGGACCGAAGACCGAACCGGACCGAACCGATTCGGTCCGGTCCAAATTCGGTCCGGTCCGGTCTAAGACCGAATAATCCCTATTGATTTTTTTCCGCGGACCCTTAATGATTTTTTTCCGCGGACCCTTAATTATTAAATTTAATTCTTAAGGGTCCGCGGAATATAATCCTTAAGGGTCCGCGGATTATTATCCCACATCGCTCCATTCTAAGACATACGAGTAGAGAACGTGTATAAAAATCAACCCTTCCTACCAAACAATTCATTCATCTCTTGGCCATTTGGTTGAGATGTATAATACCTTATGCATGATTTAAGCTCGAGAAATTGAGCTTTTATTAAGCTCGGGTACTTTAAAAATTTTGAGAAAATCGAGCTCTAATCGAGCTTGTGTCGAGCTCGAGTCGAGTTCGAGTATCTCGGTATTTTGGGGTTTAGGGTTTAGGGTTTAGGGTTTAGGGTTTAGGGTTTAGATTACATTCAAACAATTCGGTCCTCGGTCCGGACCGAATATTTGTTGGGACCGAACCGGACCGGACCGAAAACCGAAAATTGAAAATTTTAGGACCGAGGACCGAACCGAATCGGTTCGGTCCGGACCGAAAACCGAAATTTCGGTCCGGTCCGGTCCGGTTTTCCGGTCCGGTCTGAGTTTTGTGCATCCCTAACCCCTGTATACGCTCAAGAAATGGAGGTAATTCCGTTTTAGCATTTTCCGATGAAGGTCTTATGATTAATTTTCCAAGAGAACAAGCTTTACATGATAATGTATTACCTTGAGGGATTCTTTGATCTTTCATTGAATGTCCATGTGTATTTATGATAATCCTTCGCATCATAGATGTACCAGGATGACCCAACCGTTCATGCCATACAGTTAACATTGAAGGTTTGATAACTACTGCATTCGATTCAACTGCATATATATGCGTGTAATGCAATCCATTAGGAAGCATTGGTAGTTTTTCTAGTACTAGTCTTTTTTCAGACTTATACTTTGTGAGTAGCATATACTTCAAATCACCTTCAGTTGTAGACTGGGCTTCAAATCCATGAGAATATATATCTCTGAAACTCAACAAGTTTCTTTTAGACTTGGTGAAAATAGAGCATCGTTTATCATAAACATGTTCCATTTGGTAATATAAAACTTGCCTTTCCAGTTCCTTTAACAAGGTCTACTGGACCAGATATTGTATTCACAATTGTTTGTACTGGTTTTATTGTTGAGAAAAATCTTTTATTTCTCAAGATAGTGTGTGTTGTCCCAGAATCAAGTATGCAAACATCTTCAACACTCATCCTTTTGTAAGCCTCACCTTTTACGTTATCCATCTTAAAACTTTAAACAAACAAGAGATTCATAAGGTTATTGATTGATAAAACATAGTAGAAGTTTCAAATCATAAAAAAAAGAAAGGAAAATACATAATTGGAAAACACACAAGAAAGGATAACAAGCAAACGTCGGACCATTTTAGCTTCATTTCCATCAGGGATTACGACTCCCTTTAGTTACCACCAGCATCTCCACCAGCTGAATCTTTGGTGAAGTGATAGTCAAATTCAGATTTTCCAAGATGAGTATACTCATTAATGGGATCTCGATCAATATAATTGACTTCTTTTCCTTCAGTAAAAACATCTCCAATGTTATCAAAATCTTCGTGAAAGTCGGAGCTTCCGAAATGAGTAAACTCATCTGAAGGGTTGTCAACAAAATTGACTTCTTTCTCCTTCCTTTTTCTGTCTTCAGATTCCTTTGTAAAGTTTTACAAAGTGTTCAGGCGTTCGACATGCTCTGAACCAATGACCTTTAAGACCACATCTATGACAAACAGAATCGTTAGAATTGGAGCCAGAACCCTTTTCTAATTTATTTAGGTTCCCTTGGTTCCATTCATTTCGGGCTCTCTTGTGGTTAGAATTGACAATTCCCTGAGGTGGGTTATGTGGATAACCTCCTTGTCCTTGTCTACTACCACGACCACTACCTCGGCCTCGTCCACGACCTCTACCTTGAACATAAAAATTGTTCACAGGTTCGGGCTGGTCAGTCTTTACAAAATTTACTTCTGCAAGAGCTTTAGAGCCTGTCGGGCGAGACTGATGATTTTTGATCAACAACTCATTATGCTCTTCAGCCATTAAAAGAGCAATTATTAGCTGAGAGTGTTTTTCGTATCCTCGAATACGATACTGCTGTTGTAGGGTTACATTTGTTGCGTGGAAAGTTGATAGAGTCTTTTCTATCATATCTGACTCCTGTAATTTTGTGCCACAATAACTTAGGTATGAAACAATATTGTACATTGCAGAATTGTACTCACTCACTGATTTGAAATCTTGGAACCTCAAATTGTTCCAAGCATTTCGATATTTTGGCAATATCACATCCCTTTGATGATCGTAACGATCCTTCAAACTTTCCCAAAGCTCACGTGGATCATCCACCGTGAGATGCTCATTTTTTAAACTTTCATCAATGTGTTTTCGAATGAAGATCAAAGATGTTGCCTTTTCACTCTCAAGTGAAATTTTCTCAATTTCAGATACCGCGCCGGGTACTGCATTAGGTACCACATTAGGTACTGCATCAAGAGTTTTGAGTAGTTTCATTGACCTTAAATGATTTTTGATGTCAACAGTCCACGGTATATAGTTTTTTCCACTGATATCAAGTGGAGTGAATTCAAGCTTGGCAAGATTGCTCATGATGATAACTAATGGAAGAAACAACATGATTTTATTAGATCAACAAAAAATATATACATCAAAGATAGTAGCAAAAAGTAAAAGTAAAGAGGTAAATACGATTGCTATACATCCAAGATTAAATTCACTGCTTGCTGGATCTTCTTTAAACACACGAACACTAAATGCAATAATCACTATTGCAATGAACACCAAAAATATACGGCGAGACATTTTTAAAATTATAAATTTTAGAGTAAGAAAGTACACTGCGTAGAAGAGAGATGTGAATTTTATTATGGTTTGTAGTTACGTTTTTATAGGGAAAAAATATAGCCGTTGGGGATATAGCCGTTAGGTTACCGTTGGGAGTCCACTAATTCAGTTTAATTAAATGCTAATGGTATTTAAACAATATAATCAAATTAACATCTAATTAAATAAATGCAATAAATATTTTTAGTTAGTTTAAAGCATGTATTAATTAAAACAGTTTAAGTAAATAAATGCAGTAAACATATAATCAATTTAAAGCAAATATCAAATGAAATTATTATATCATTAGATGTAGATCACCTCATTTACTATACGGAGGTTAGATCCGTCCGTTGTACAGTAAAGTGAGGTTATACATTTAGGAAAATAAGTGCATGTTGTAAATCACATCATATACTATATGGAGGTACAACCATCCGTTGTATAGCAATATGACGTTATACAATAATAAAATGAAGTGCAAATTGTAAATCACATCATTTATTATACGGAGGTATCATCCATCCAAAGTATAGTAATATGACGTTATACACATATAGATAATAATATAAATAAGTGTAAAGTATACCATCTTCTATAACTTACTCAGTTGGGGACAGAATGATCGTGCTGATAACGTGTTATAAATTCAGTATAACTTTTGCCTTTCTTAGATAGAATGCTAGCAATTCTTCGAGACTAAAAACCGAACCAAATATACTGAAATGTAGAAAGATGTGGGAGGTGAAGTTGAAGGCAAAGGGGTAAGTTTTCTCTTTGCTAAGTGCTCTTATTTATAGGAATTTTACACAACCTTTGTCAACAATGTAGGCAATGTAGGCACTTAGTTTCAACTAAGTGGTTCGGTGAATAGTAATTTTGACTAAGCTTGCCAAACTAAACCTATTCATAACAATTTCCAATTATACGAATTTATTTATAAAAAATAAGACCAATATTAAGTAACGCTAATTTATATCATCAAACATTTTATATTGATATTCATCAATAACAAAAGTCCAGGGTGGCCTACTAGTCATGCTCTCATTCTGGACGCATCATTTTTATATTTATGAGAGATGCTCCTTCCTTGTGGAGGTTTTCGATGATTAGGTGAACGTATCCGTTGTCATGTATGAGATCTTAGATGATTTGTACCAATTGTAAAATCGCTATCAAAAAAATCCTTTTAAATCCCAATTTACTTAAAAATTTAATTAACAGTTGAATGAATCGAAATCATTAATTACAATTTACGAAAATTCTTTTTCTCATGAACTCGACTCATCTAATACATTACTTTCTACATCAATGTGAAAGAAAACCCCTTTATTTTTGAAATAAAACATAAATTAAAGTCACCACAACATATTAAAAATACTGAATGTAAACCTGCGTATTTCAACATCTTATTTTCCTCATAACACTCCATCAACATTACACTCAACTCAAGCCATTTGAATCACAATAGGACTTTTTACAGTATGAACTTCATCACTCCACACCAAGCTTCCAAATACATACTCTTTTACTATAGGGTCTTCCGTCTTTGCAAGTAATTCTACGTTAAAAACTTGTGTATCTCCGGTTTGATTGAACACCAATCTTGATGGAACTACATTCACCGATACTCCGTACGGGGCGGTGACATTTACCTCGTATGTTGTTCCGGGATCACCCACATTTGTCAATGTTCTTGTCAAATTGGCTGAATCCTTAAAGTTGGTGATGGAAATAGAAGGGTAGTTGAAGTCTAGAACGCTCTTTGCATTCGTGCAGTTATGTGTATTTGGTGTGAATATTGATAGATCCTTTTCCGAATATGATCCAACTGAGCATAGATAGTCTAAATAGTCACTTTCAGTTAAGTTGTAGATCAACCCGGGATCAGCTGCCTTGTTAGGATTGACAAGGCCAGCTCCGTATCCGAATGGCGTAGCGAAATCCTCATTTGAGTCCAACATTGTGCTTCCATTATTGTCGATTGTAGTTGCTGTTACGAAATACGTAGTACAAAACTACGCTTCAGTATATTGAATTATGACTTATGTCTTCCACATTGCAGTGAAATATGATACACAGATATATAATGTAAAGAGAAATGTAAAAACGCACCGGTGGTCATGATAGCGGAATGGATTGCGGCCGGGCTCCAATCAGGATGTGCGGCCTTGAGAAGGGCAACGATACCAGAAACATGAGGACTAGCCATAGAAGTACCGGATAATTTATTGTACCGGACTTTTTGTACGTTGCCATCAGAATCTATTATTCCAGAAGCATTAGTGTAAGCTGCAATGATGTCTACACCTGGAGCAACAACATCAGGCTGCACATAGAAATTGTCAACTTCTTGTAACTCACAGTTTAAATCAATGATCAATAATTGTGAGTAATGTTGAAACTTTACCTTGAGAATTTGTGGGAAAAGAAAACTAGGCCCTCGCGACGAGAATGAAGCTATCCTCGGAGAATGTTGGACACCATAGGCGGTTTTTGCATCCATGATGAATGCGGTCGGATCCCTGGAATTAATGAGGTAAACTTTTTATCCAAATAAAACATGTAAATTCAATAAGAACTAAAAACTAGACACTTTTACTTAGTACTTACATAGTATTGTTGATGTATCCTCGTAAAATAAGGCCGTCGGCGTACGAGATATGAGATGCTGGAAGAACATGAGGATCTGTTTCGACCTGATGCCCGTGTTTCTCATCATTTACTATGATCATTCCGGCTCCACCTGCATCCTTAACCACTTGACCCATGAACAATCTACCATTTTGTCCTCTTTCACATATTACTATCTTTCCCTTCACCTTTTCAGGATCTAATGTATCGTCTCCACAAGTACGACTGCACGAATCGTTGTCTCGTTATCGATAAAATGTCCGGAAACACAAGAAATTATTGCAGCCTTCTAAAAATAAACTTCTTATATTCATCTTTCACTATATAACTTGCATCTAGTATGTGATCATATCAATAACTTACGAGATGTTAGGAGTCGATGTGCTCGACGCAGCGTCTGCACCCTCGATCAACGGGTACAATCCCTCGGGCTGCATTTTATGATTCCCAATGGATTCCCCCTGATACAAAAAAGTTTCAACAGATATTACATAACTTAGTTATAATGTTGTAACCAACTTTCGATGAATCGAAAAATTCAACAGAATTTCATACCATTAAGATTAGATTCGAGTTTCCAAGGATAACATAACTTGAAAAGGCTCTATCAGAAGTGCTAGCACCAACTGTGATAACCCATGGAGCAATATTACTCACAGAGCTAGCAACCGGACCTTTGTTACCTGCAGAGGCCACTACGATAATTCCATTTCGGACTGCGTGAAATGAACCAATAGCAATACCATCAGACTTGTAATCCAAGGAATCACCACCAATGGAAAGAGATAAGACATCAACTCCATCATTAATGGCAGCTTCAAATGCAGCTAAAATATCAGCAACAAGGCATCCACCTTGGCCCGTAGTATTTTTAGGCCAACATACTTTATATGTCGCGACTCGTGCTTTAGGTGCTCCTCCTTTAGCGATTCCTGATCCGAAACCAAGTATATCTACTCCTTGGACAAAGTTGCCTCCAGCAGTTGATAAGGTATGTGAACCATGACCCTCTTCGTCGCGGGGTGAAAGAGTAGAATTATCTTCTACTTCGTGACGAAAGTATCTTGCACCAATTAGTTTGTTATTGCTAGTAGAATTATCTTTTACTTCGTGGCGAAAGTATCTTGCACCAATTAGTTTGTTATTGCATTTGAATGTAGGATCTGACCCTGTAATGCATTCTCCTTTCCATCTTGATGGAATTGGTCCCATATCTTGATCGTTAAAGCTGTCGGATTCCGGCCATACGCCTACCAAATTCCGGCAAGACAAAACTTTAAGTTAGCATCCTTGCAATAAAAACCATTTTAAAACCACTTTTCTTATTTATCTTTAAATTAGTAAATCATGCATATTATAAACGTCCTAAAACATAATTTATTTGTAAAAATATTGGACAAATGGGAACAAGACAAATCAATCATTGAATTTTGTGATTATTTTAGTATAAACATCGTTTGTTCGATTATAATTAATCAACCATCAGGTTTGTGTCTCTATGTTACGAATTTTGTATGTCATTCTTGAATTTTTTCCTATATCTCTTTTTTTCTTTATTTCCACTTTATTTAATTAACATAATAATAAATATGACATAATATATGATTTTTTCAGTATATTAATGGGTTTGTTATGTATGAATAATAGAGATGTAATAAAGTCTGCCTGAATAATTTTGTTTTTTACTAAAAATTTAGAGGCATCACTAAAATTTAGAAGATAATAAAAGCATATCTGAAATTCTTTACGTTACAAAAAACTGAACAGCAACAATTCCAAACAAGCATCCACATGAATTTGCTCTAAATTTGTATTCAATAATTTTCGGAAACATGTTTAAAATAAATGCAATGTGCAAATTTGTTGATGATAAATTGATGTGAATTTAACAACAACAAATTAAAAGTTTCGTTCAGACTAAAAAAACTATGTTCCTCAAACTATAAATCATAAAACATGAAACTATGAAAATTTACCTGTATCGAGGTTTCCGATGATTATCCCATCCCCAAAATTAGAAATGTTCCACAAAGAATTTTCAGGCGTAGAGGCTTGTTGTTCCAAATGAAGAAAGTCCCATGATCGAGTTGTATGTAAATCCAAACGTCGATTTTCAATCACAGTAATAACATGTGGAGATGCTGAAATCCAATATAAAAATCATTAAGAAAAGGGAAACTAGCATATAATATGCAAAATTGAGATCATAGTGTTTTACTCTTGATCATTTCAGCTTCATCTTCAGAAAGCTTTGCAGCAAAGCCATTGATGTATTTGTTATAACTGTATTGTACAGATTGGTGCACTTTTTCATAGCTTCCTAACACTGATCCTAAAATGTCATAATGAGATTGTGTTGCAACTTCAGCATCTATGTCTGTTGGATGTAGACCGTGCGAATGCGTACCCAAATATACAATATACGACTGTAAATAAAAATAAAAATTTAATATGTTATGTTGGATTTGACGATAATTTTTTTTGTTTGAAGCAAATTCTATGACAAAAATAGATTCTATTTTAGTGGGTATAGAGTAATATGTTGTAATACCTTTTTGGTGGCAAGAATTGGAGTATGTTTGAGAGAAATGATGGAGAGGGTGAGGAGAGCAAAATGGATGGTAGAAGCCATCCTCATTGTTGTTGTATAGTTTTGTTCTATGTAATAGTTATATTTTATACTCTCTTTTGGGGAATAACATTTATAAAATGACACTGTAATTATAAATTGAAATATTGGAAAATGAGAAGATATTGTTCAACGTTTTTCATAGATGAAATTTGTAATAAATAAATATGAAGAAAATAAGTACTTTTATCGAAAAGACGTTTATTATTTTTGAATTTTCAAAATCTGATTATGTATGAAGAATCTAGATTATGACAATTGCATGAACTTCTTTAATTCAAACATAAAATTTGAGTTTAGCTCATATTTTCATAATATGAGTTGTAACACTCAATGGCGATCTTCAAAATGCGTATTCTGGTTTTTGTTATAATCATTGCTTCATAAGTTTCTGCGCGTTATGTCATCGGTGTCGATAGTAACTAATTCTTGTATTATAACGTTCAACGACTGGACAGCCTCAATTTAGGTGTAGTAAAAATGTTCACATGTTAATCCCTCGTATATGAGTAATAAAAGGTGATTTTTCATTTTTAATATCGAAAAGTTGTAAACAATGATAGGAAAACTTGAAGTCGATAAAGTTCTTTGGTTTTGCACTTGAAATGAATTTTATTGACCACTTTGAGGTCATTCAATTGAGTTTTTATTATAGAAAATTCTATTGAAAATACATCTTCTGCAACAAACTGTGCTTACAAATGCTTAATTTCTACTTTTGGAAAAAATTGTCATTGCACCCATCAATAATCGATGAATAATAATAAAATCGAAGAATAAGAAAATTTTCTTATTTTTCACATATTAATAAAGCGAAGGTTCTAGGTGGACATTCATCTTTTGGTAAAACGAAAGAACATGATCTCAGTCGTTGATTTGAATCGATCCAACTGTTGATATTGATTGTCAATCACCAACTGTCCGTATTTTTTGTAAATTCAACCGTCCAATTAATTAAAAACTAACTTTAATCTCAACCGTCGAATTAATCAAATCGAACGTCAAGATTACATCTTTATATCTCACAAAATATACATATTTCTCTAGATCACAACTATATAAATAAATCAACTAAATCTATAGATAACAATTTCAAATTACATCATAACTCGTCTTTAATGTGAATTTCTTGACGATATTTATTGTTAAGAAAACAAGTTTACATGAAAACTTTGCAAAAGAGGAATAATATTCCACCAACGCATCGTTTTCGTATTCTCACGCAAACAGCGCCGTTTTGTCTTGCTTGCACTTTCTTGCTTAACCGTTTGTGCCGGGCTTCAAATAAGCTTCATCCATACATAGACATGTCAAATTTATTTATATTCGTTTAGTGTCCATCACTCGTCCATTTAATTTAATCCTTTAACCATCCGTTTAATTAAACGGATAAAGACATCATATCCGTTTACCATCCGTTTATTAAATGGATGGAACGGATGAACCATATCCATTACCAATCCGTTTAATAAACGGATGGTAAACGGATTGACGGATGAACCACTATCCATTTAACGTCCATTTACCATCCGTTTATTATCTTATTACCATTCATTTACAATTAACTCATAAACGAATAAACGGATGATAAATGGATAAACGGATGATAAATGAACATAGATGGTAAACGGATAAATGCTTTATCCATTAATCCGTCATCCATTTACAATCCATCCATTTAATCCATTTAAGTTTAACGGATTAAACGGATGACAACCGTTTATCATCCGTCCATGTACCGTCCATCCATTTGTCATCCGTCCATCCATTTGACGGGTCTATCCATACACGCCAAACAGGACTTCGTTTTAGTAAAACACGTACTACGAAGTCCAATGAAGTGCGTTTCTCTAGTAAATTGTTAAAGATACAACAGTGTTTATTGGTACATTTTGAAAAAAAATGTTCAGAACTTGCAGAGGTTGACTCTCCGGCGAAGGCAAAAGTATGCGCAAAGTCGATAACCAAGAGCCATAGCGAGCAAACCCAAACTTCCTTTAACCCACCACTCAAATCCACTGTATCGAAAGACGGTGAGCTTTGCAATGCTCGGCATCCGCCTTGGCTTTGGCATTCGTATAGCGCATTTCCATCGTACTGGACTTTTAAGACTAGTCGAAACCCGTAGTACATGAAACTTAAGTACTTTAGCCATAGCATGAAATGCGGTATGTGCTGCAATAGAATGATCAAAAACATGTTAAAAACACTACTGGGGTAATATTTCAGACATGTCGTTTCGATCGACTATTTTTGGGAAGAAATACCTGAACATAGTAACCTCCTGTGAGAAGAAACAACATGAGTACTAAAGAGGCGATCATTCCGGCCCTTTTGATGCTCAGGACGGCTGCACCGAACATTTCTCCGGCACCCTAGGAAATAACATGAAACAAAAGTGAGTATTCAAGGGACAAAATATATCAATATATTCATGGAGTGAGTGAATTTGAGCTCACTTGGCTTGTGATTGCTATTAAGAGTATAGCGAATAGAGTCGAGAAGAAACAAGCCACTGTTAGCCGGAATCCAGCCATGAAGTAGACAATGATCATGAAGATTGTAGGATACAGGACATGTGCCATCATGTCACAAAGTGTGCTACAAGTGTAGTAAACACTTAGTCTATACATGTCCGCTTTTCGCTCCTTGACAATGTACCATTTCTCGAATGGGAACACGTAAACTGCCCCGAAGATGGAGGAAGATGTCCAAAAGATGCAAATGTAGAACAGCAATCCGACCTAAAACAGAAAAATGTGACATAAATTGTTTGGTCAGATCAGATGATTATTTTGTTATTCTTCCGTATGAATTGGTAAACTTTTCACACCTGATCTCTGAGCTGAGCCTCGGTGGAAAAGCTCGATTTCCACCATAAAAGACCAAGAAGAACGGCAATGCCGGTTGCTTGGACTAATCTGAGTTTATCAAAGTAATCTGCACATCGTTCTTTATACGTTCTTTTAGCAATGACTACAAACTGTTCCAACCAGCTCATTGTCCAATCTTTTTTGACCTGAACAGCTACCTGAAGATGCTCCGGTGCACGTGTCTGACCCTGTTGCTCCTTTTCCCGAGGTTCGAGATCAGCTTTGAATTTAAGTCTCAAAAACTAAGGAAGTTGTCAGCCAAGCTGCATTAAACTACCTTACTAGTCATATGATTTTTGAAGTACTAGTTACCTTGAGCAAAGCCTGTTCTGGCTCAGCGCTTCCATGATGCACCAAAAGCTCTTCTGGTACGCTGATATCATTGACTTGACCGGTGGCTAAATCCAGTAAGAACTCTGCAGGATTCATTGTGATTTTGGGAATGAGGCCTAAAGAGGAAAAATACTCCATAGAGTCATTGGCTACGCCGTAGTACACAGGATGGCCTTCGGAGATTAATAAAAGCTTATGGAACATGTGGAACATCTTGCTTGATGGCTGATGAATTGTTATGATTATTGTCCTTCCACCCTACAGATCATTCATTGAAAGAACTTAAGATCAGGTGCACTATACGGCCAAGATGGGTATGTTAAGTTAGTCACCTTTGCGACATCTTGGAGGATTTGGATGAGCTTATTGGCAGAGGTGGAGTCTAAGCCTGAAGTTGGCTCGTCGAGCAATAACAATGAGGGGTCGACGAGAATCTCATAGCCTATACTTGTTCTCTTCCTTTCACCTCCTGATATTCCTTTGACAAATCCTCCTCCAACTTTCGTGTTGCGGCACCTATTGATTATACAAAGAGTAAATACTTTCATCGATACCTTATAGCAAAAATATTTGATTTTGTACAAACTCACCTTTCTAAGCCTAGTTCCTTTATGATGGTCTCCACTCTCGCGTACTTCTGTCTTCGGGTCATGTTACTTGGAAGCCTCAAGAATGCGGCGAAAAGTAAAGTCTCCTCTACTGTAAGTTGTGGAAACAGAATATCATCCTGTGTCACAAAACCAATCCTTCGTTTAAGAGCTGCATTGAAGGAAATGTCATTGTAGGTCACAGACCCTTTCACATTCTGCTGTAATCTTCCACCCAAAATCTTCAACAAAGTCGTCTTTCCACTACCGGAAGGACCCATCAAAGCCAGTACTCGCCTGGTCCGATACTCCCAGTAATACCCTTCAAAATATGCTTGTAGTAATTATCATCATGTTCCATGCTCAGTTGAGATGCCACCTTATTCACAACTGCTTTCACCGGGTTACCCGTTAAAGCCTGACTGTTCTTCACCTTGTACTGCACGTCCTCAAACTACACGCAAATATCGCAAAATCACACTCAAGCTCAAACTCCAACTCTAAAAATTTCATCCAAAAAACTTTAAGAAACAAAATTTTATTACCTTAAGAAAAATGGGAAGAGGTAGGCTGCCCATGTAGCTGCAAGGAACATCATCCTCCACATCGATCGTCGTGCTTCGATTCCTCAAATAACTTTGCGAAATAAAATCAATATTATGGCCAAACCCTCTACTCCCTGCAATCTGCATTGACCCAATTGCAGCAGAGGACATTGAAATATCCTCAACATCATCTTCCTTTCTGATTTCCATATTTGTCATAACTTCGGAAAATCGAAGGTATAAGATGGACAGAATGCTGCAACTGTTCTGAACTTAAAACTTTCCAATATATTAACAGGATGAAATATAGGTTGCTTACTGGTGATCCACAAGCTTTCCATTGCTTAAGGTTTTAGTTGAGCACTGTCTGAGACATTTCAGGTTAAAATCAGACATGCCAAGAACATGACAAGATTATTATGAGAAAATTACTTACCATTTGATGTTAAGAACTCTGGAATTACCACTTTGAGTTTGAGACCTGTCCAGTCCTATAACGATGTAAAAATAAATATATAAAGAAAAGAATGTTAAAATTGATATTTTTTGCCGGACTACCGAATATTTCATCATATTTCTATGAAACATTACGATTTTCCACTACATATTCTTTTTTCTCTCATGCATTTAGTACATTGCCAAGACTTGGAGCTGTCAAAAATGAGCTGGTCAAATTGGGATATCATAAAAAAATTACTAATTCCAAATCAAACTGGAAAATCGAGGTCGATCCCAAATTATCTCCCGGACGTTCAAGCAGAAATTACATCGTATACTCTTGTCACTTTCAGAAAGAACTACATCAATATTGACTGCAAGATTTCCATACACTGGACGAACAAAAACAAATGCAAAAACAATTGTCTTCCTGTGAAGAAAATTGATTCAATGTAATTTCCAAATATGAATACAAATACTGTTATTATACATTTCCCTTCGATTCTGCTACAAGAAGACAATTCTTCAACAAAAAGCAAAATTCACACCGCATATTATAGAACTTCTTTACACTTACAAAAGGCACTATGGAATTTTAGGAGGGCACTAGACCAGACGATTTGAGACATGGTCATGGTTCAGCTTGTGGTTGCACGCAGCATAGCCATTTTTTCTACAAATGCAGCACACAATGACGAGAGTTAAGTAAAAGTAAAATTTCATAACTTTGGTTACGGACACATGGTAGTATCTGATAGAGTCGTGAATGCGCAACATGATTAATAATTTAGGCAGCAGTTAAAATTAAGACTGCTTGCAGACAAAAAAAATTATGCATTTGAAAAGCTGTTTGATGGTATCTATGAATAAAATGGGTAATTCCAAATTGAAACAATATAAGGATCTTTAAAAAGTATCCATTTCTTTAAAACAAAACAAAAACACTCACAGTTGGAGGCTTGTTAAGTTCCGCCCTACGCTTGACAGTTTGATCAGCTTTGATGGTGAATCAGGTTTGCCACCAGTTTTCTTCTCATTTCTGGCTTTGTTGAATATCACTGTAAATCCCTCAGCTGATGCAGGATCATTGACATCCCATTCACCAAACTTGGGTAGCGGGCGTCCCTTATCCTGAGGAAATATTACAAAAGGAATTCGTTCACTATTCCTAGTTTCTACTACCAACTTGAAAAAGACTTTTTTAATATCGATTGTTCCAAACTAATCAAACAAATAAACTGCCAGTTCAATGCTTTCGATTATAAAAATCCATTGGTACAAGTTCCGGAACATACTGACACTCACATCAAATATAAATAACCAAATTCATATGCTATTGCAATAAGAATGAGTTTAACAAGAAAACATATAATCAATCAAACATTCCAGATCAAAAATTTCAAATGGAATAAATACCAAAGCACATAAAAATGGTAACTTTACTAATGACCTAAGGTATCTGGCTCGGCTAGAGCCATCCACATATTCAAATCGCACTTTGAAACACTTGACAATAACTCAACATAAGAAATTAAAACTAGGGTTAGTGGAAAGCGGGACGGGGGTAGGATTGGATATTACATACCGACATGAATTGGGGATTGAAGATGATTTGCAGCAGTGTGCGTTTTCAGCTGATTTCGGAATCTGAAGGAGCGTTGGAGAATTGGGATTGGAACGAAGCGGCGAATAAGAGCGAAGACTAAGTCAACCTGCGAAATGGAATTTAAACAAAATTGAAGAAGAATAAAATGAATTTTCCAATAAAAGGATTTCTGTGTTGTTTTTCACTTTTTCATAATTTCTCATTATAGTACCATTGCATCGACACTTGTAAACAAGTGTATTTCGACTTTGGATTGCCATGATTGCATTGAAAATGAGTGTGTTTTGTGACGGGTTCGGTTCCTTTGCGACCCTCTTGCATTTGTCCAAATTGACATTTTTACTATTTGCATGTTTCACCTAACTGTATGCACGTTTAAATATGCATTTGTGCAAACGCAAAACGACAAAAAAAACGTGCAGAAAACGACAAAAGTACAAAAATGCAAATTCATGACCGTTGGATCAAAGGGTGTTTCTCGAATTTGGATTGCCATGATTGCATTGAGAATGAGTGTGTTTCGATACGTGAATGTTGAAATGATGTTGTTTTGAGGACAATCCGTATCAATACGACATAATTTTGACATTTCATGAATCATGTTGCTGTCGTTTTGACTAAACAAACTATAATGCAGAACTTTGAAATTTGTGATTTGAAGAAATAGAATGGGAATAGCATGGCAAATTCACTATTATGCATACAATGATACGTACTTGTAATGAGAAATAAGATTCGAATTATAATGCTTTCAGATGGCTTCCATTTTTATGGAAGCTATTCATTTCATAATTGTTTGATGATTAAGAAATAAAGATATATACATATATACAGCTACAAGTGTACTCGAGGAGAATCACACTGCTGCCTAAATTATCATTCTGCTAAGAATTAGTTGGACTTTCGAGAGAGTAATAAGAAGCAAATTACCCTGTGTTCCAATAAGGATCTCAGATGAAGTTAATGAGCTGTCCAAGATCTTCACATCTATTTCAGCTTATCTTATCGGCAGCTTGCGTGGGACAAGTGCTGCATGAATAGGTCACCAAAGCAATTGTATAAGGTGAAGGGAGAATCTATATTCATATTCTGTGTAAGTTTGATACTTAACACCAGTTGCTTAAATACAAAAATTGTGAGTTCAAAGGGAGAAAAAACCTTCAGTTATGCTGCAAAAGCTTTCTGGGGGTAATATTTCATCCGGATTTATTTGTTGCTGGGAGAAAATAGCCTCTGCAAGGTTGTTTTTACTGCACAGACAGACAAAATATTGGTCAGATCTTCTCAATTCCCAAAAACACAAGTGCAAAACACCTAGCAGTTGATGCATATGCAAAATTGAGATTTAGTTGTTATTTGTCATGCGGCATAAGCGAACCAAATAGATGGGAAGAGAAGGACCTGGCCCATGCAGGCACAAATTTTCCTTTTCGCCTTTCATTTTCATTCTCATCATCCTCATCTTCATCATCTGAACTCTGATAAGGTGAAATATCATATGACTGCAGAATTTCTACCTTATTTTTTGGGTTCTTTTCTGCTGTTGCATTGAAGTCACTCACCACCTTCAAATTGAAAAAGAAAATATAAGTTTAAATTCAATTTAACAAGACGCTGTGTGTCAAAAAGTTATAAAATTTTGATTTAGCGCTTTCCTATCACCAGCTGGTAACAAAGGGAGACCAAAGAAGTACAAATTTCTATGGACATAAATGGATTTGAAAGAACAATTTACCATTGTTATAGAACTGTCACCAATATCAGCCTTCGTAAGGGTTTTGCTTTCTTTGAGATCACATAGCCGTGTTTTTGTTTCGCATGGCACTGCAGTGGACTTATCCTCATTTTCTGTTGTGATCCCGCATCTTCTTCCACCAGTTTCCATTTTTGGGCACTGTTCCAGTCTATTATTTGGATCCTTATCGTGAATTCTAAAACCCTGAGTAAGAAATATAAATTATCATAAATTGATAACTAAAACAGAAGAAACATTAAATGGCATTGATGAAAAGGAGGCTTACGTCGGCTTGGGGTCTATTAAGCTTATCAGCTTGGTGTCTAGCGAGTTTATCAGCTTGTTTTTTTTCTTGTTCATTTCGCTGTTTCCGTGCTTCTTCAATGCGCATTCTTTTTCCTTCCTTTTCCTTTTTCTCTTCTTCTTCTCTCATTCTCTTCCTCACTGCCATTTCTGCTTCCTTTTTCTTCAGTCTTCTTCCTTTTTCTTCTTTTCAGTTCTAACAGTAGTAAATTCTCCTGCTCCAGTTTGACTTTTCAGCTTTCCAAGCTTCTTTTTCGCTTTCCGTTCATTCTCTTTTTTCTCCGCAAGACGCTTTGCAGCCTCAGCAGCTTCAAGTGCCTTAACTTTTACATTCCTCTTGACTGAGACACGCCCAATGAAATAAAAAATGAATGCAACAAATTTTAGGGAGACAAAATAGCGCTGACTTTTTTGCACAATGTAGAATGCATGCAAAGAGATTAATCTGCATATGTTTTATTTAATCTATGCATGTATAAATAACAGTTCACAATTACCTTTGATAACAGCTGCTGCCTTCTTCTGTTGAACAAGTGGAATAAATGAGGACACATTGGACACAATATTGGTACTTCGTAGAACCTTTGGCTGATCACCACGACCGTCGTTGCCTTTAGATTTTCCAAATGCTTAGGCTTCAAGGACTTTGCATCCCTTTGTGAATCAGTAACTAGCTTGCATCCAGTTGCACCCACCGAAATATTTCTGCTTTCTTTTGCATCGTTTAATCGTCTTTTCTTGTTGCTGAAGTTTTTTCCAAGTTTCTGCCTAGCCCTGGTTTGAGCTCCAGTTAAATTAGCATCTGTACCCGTTGTGTCAAGTTGACTTCTAAAGAGATATTTAGGTGTATGACCAGCTTCTAAAACATCTTTATTGTGAACCGAAACTGATGGGCAAGGGCTATTGACATCCTCTGATGTCAGTACGAGGTTTTCTCTTCGATGAGCTTTTCAAGCAGCTGCCACGACTTGGTGGTGCTTCAGCAGCTACATCAAGGTTTACTATTTCATCACAATTGCCTGATCTTCCTCAATAGTAAAGCAAACAAGCTCAGGATTTGAACTCCCTAAACTTCTCAGTCCAGAACTGGATGCTTTGTGGTCCCATTTCTTTTGAATGGAGATGCGTAAGGCGTGCTCACATTTAAGCGAATGGAAACAGGTAGACCAGCAGAATGAGATTTTTGTTGGAGTTTCATGTTGCTGCAGTCAATTACCGGCGAAATGTGCTCCAACAGCCCAGTCGGCACAGACTGAAACAAGTCTGATGTTTTGTGCAATCCATACGTCATAGGGAATTGTGAAATTGGAGTATTCCTGCTAGAAGACTGGCAGAGGCGCTCAAGAAAGCTTGCCCGTTTTGAAGTAGAACCTGGAAGGCTAGATTCCTCGATATCAGTTTGACCTCCAGCAAAAAGTGACTCCTCATCATAAGGGTCCACGGCAAAGCTTTCTAGAACAGGCATACTTTGATCAGTGTCCATCAGGCCATCATAATTAACGTTGGCAACGTATGATTCCAATTCTAAAGCACTCTCGATTGACAACGTCTCACTTTTACTGTGTTCTTCGTTTAAATTTTCTTGCACATGCAAGGACAGATGACTGCCTAATAAAACACACCCGCTTGTCTTTTCAATCATCAGACTGTCATCAGTTGCTTGTTGAGCCTCATGCAACGAGAACCTTAGAGACTGAGTTTTCAGCTCATTTAAATTTTGCTGAGTGACATGGAAGTTGATTTTAGTAGGGGTGACGTTGCCTCACTTTTTGAATCTTCTTCAACACCAATATCATCCTACAAGACGCAGCATAAACTTTAGCATACACCCATAAACTTGATATAGGAATATGGTTTCAACACCTCAGAAAACTTATCAAGTCAGGTAACATGTCATCAGTACTGTTAAGTATGTGAAAGGACGAGATGGAAACTACTATTTAATTTGGTAATGTAGCATGAAAATGTATGGTCTATCGAATATGACGTGAGAAGGAATATAAATTTTGCAAAACAAGCAATGGAATGTAATAAGGCATGGCCTTCTTTTTATGAAAATCGGTTCCTATTGTTATATAAATATGGACTCCTAACTGAAACTAGAGACAAATTATAAACAACAAAAAACTGACAGTCAAAAATATACCTCTGCTACCTGGATGTGATAGGAATCTTTAGAGGCCTTAGAACTTCCATTGCAAGATGCACTTCAAACTCTAGCTAGTTTTTCTTCGTATTGCACAACTCCATTATAAAGTGGATAGTCACATGCCGTTAAGTCTGCATCTTCCTTCAGCATATCCAGCTGTTCATCTGTTTCACTTTGCAGTTGAGGTACTTCAACCTGTTTACCATCAATATGAAAATATCAGAATATCCTTCTACTTAAAGCTGAAAATTCATGTAAATATCTGTTCTCACTGATTACTGGCAGTTTAGTCACATATGATATACATGCCTAGTTAACTGTAACACGTGTGGGCCTAGGTAAATGGAACACGAAGTAAGTCGGTTTATGTTTTTTTGCTTCACCGGAGAACGCAACGAAAACTAACTTACAAACTATTCCATATATTACCTCTGTTTTAAGCTCCTTCAATTCTTCGATAGGACTGTTACCACATTCGAGACCACAACTCAAGGTGCGTAGTTCTGATAATTTCACTCCAGTACTCTTTGGACTTGCAATAATGGCTGCTAGGTTTGCAGCATGTGGCGGTTGTAGTACATGGTGAAGACTTTGTGAGGGATTACATGCTGATGATACCCCATTAACAATAGCATCATTTTCCTCTGCAGGGAAATTCGGAGTGAAATCTGAACTTTTTCCCAGTGAGATTTCAGTTATGACTGGGTTTGCAGTGAGCTTTCCAAGTCTTTTGTCACCGCTTGAAGGACCGTCAGTTTGTTCTTTCATCATGTCAAAATCGCTGTCACCAATAATTTTGGAGCTGCTTATTTTGCTAGGAAAAGGAACTTCTTCTAAGTTGCTCAAACTATGTACACCCAGTGTTGCATCAAGACTGCAATTTCCTTGAGCATCAGCTGAAAGAATCTCTACAACAGAGTTTTCATCAATCTGCCTAACTGTTACAACACCTAAAGTTCTAGTACAACCAAAGTCTTGCTCAGTAGAGTCCAACTCATGGTTAAGCGGTTGACTGGGAATTGCCTCACAGACATTGTCCTCCTTAGATGAGCACAATGTGTTACTGTTTTTAGACTCAGCGTCTCCAAATTGAATATCTAAGGTTTCCTGGAACTGTGTTGGTTTGTAAATTTGATCCCTGGATACAGCGCCAAGATTTTTGGTGTCACTGTCACATATATGGTCAATAGAGCTACACACATGTCCAATCCCTTGGTTAGGAGGAGCATCACTAGTGTGATTCTCCTCGCTAAATCTAATGTCAGAGCCCTCAAACTCAACATCACCCTCACGACAGATACCTAAATTGTCAGACGACATTGTTGATTTGTTGATCCGTTCACTAGATTCATCACCAAAATTGTTTCTTTTGAACGTTTGATCAACAGACTTGCCATGATGGAGATGCAGGATTGGCAATGATCCAGTAGAGTCTTAGCAATACAGGATTCTGCCGCTATACCTGCAGACTCAGAATCACTTTCCTGGGGAATATTCAAATGGCTCTCTAAATGAATTGGTTTGTTAACATGCTCAGTGAATACTGCTCCTACTACCTCAGTTATCGAAAAGGAATGTTCATCCAGGACGCAAATGTTTTCATTCATTTTGTTGGCTTTGTGGTCTGTGCAGCTACTTGAGTTTATGCCTTCATACTTGGCATTACCATCAAGCTGTATATTTAAATCTTTAGCTGAATCTGGTTCCTTAATATGACCGCTCCTGACAAACTCATCCACACCAGGCATGTCATTCCTGTAGGATACTGCAGAAATATTTCCATCCTGCACACCACTCTTTGCTCTTCTTTTAGCACTACTGCGCAGCTCCAAATCCCTCTGCCTAGACTTTGATCTAGTAAATTCAGAAAGTGACAAATCAAACCCGCCATTACCATCAACTAACCTAGTTTCAGCCTGCTGTGGGGAAAATGCAGCAGGTTTCACCTCCATAGAAACACCAGGGACATCACAAACATCATCAAAACATGTCAAATTCACTGGCTCAACCTGATGGTCAAAAGTAAATTCAGGTATACTTGTATTATTATAGTTAAAATCACTGAAGTATGGAACTGCCTGTTGCGGAAGTAAGAGTTCTGATATAAGCCTCTGCTTATCAATCTCTGCATATACAAAAACAACTTAGATTATCCCCACTCACAACATCCCACAAATTCAAATTCACCTCAAATTAAAATCATTTTAGCTGACTAAACCCTAACAACATAATTCAACTTTTCAAAAAAAAACTTAAAATTGCAAATCTGTGAACAATTACCTAATGGATCTGATGAACGAGACGGAGCTTCATGATTCCACAACCACGAGGGCGGATCAATCCCTTGAATAACGAGATTAGAAGCAAGTTGCTGGTCGTACAAATCTACCTGATGTCGTACCTGTTCGATAATCGAACTCTTCCGCTCGAAAATCTGCACAAACAGCTTCTCGATCGTCGACATAATTCTCGTTTTAGTTCAATTTCTTCACTCCAACACTGACGACATCAAACCCTAGAAGCGATTGGAATCAGAGAGAAAGTCTTCAGTGAGTCAACGCAACGGTCCGGATCCGTGGAATTGTTTTCGCTCTCTGGCTCTTTCAAATTTGCAGAGGGGTTATTTTGTAATAATTAATAGTTACGTGGTCGATAATGAATTTAGTTCTTATTCAGACGACGCCGTATCAGTCATCATAGCGGAAGGAAGAAGCGTCAGCCGACGACACGCGACGGAGACGGCGAGGTATCTGGAACTGGATTCGACGAATTCTTCTCGCTTTATTTGCATCGAATTATTCTTCTGAAGTATCGGATTCTGAAATTTGTCAATTTTTATCAGGTGCGATGGATACGCAGGTTCCAGTAGATAAATTATTGATATCGTCCGACGAGCAAGCTTCTTCAGTGGAGTCGTCTTCTATCAAAAAGTATTTCAATTTTTAATATGTTGAAAATTCTTTGATTGATTATGGTTGTATTGAGTGATCAATTGATGTTTAACTGGAATTCTGTAGTGTTAATTTGCTATAGATTTGTGTCTTGTGGAAAAGCATATGATTATTGACTTTTCGTCATAAAAATTGTGGAATAGGCCCTTCGTGGTTTTGGTCTCTGCCGGAAGTTTTAACCCTCCTACGCACATGCACCTGAGATTATTTGGTATGTTTTTTAAAAGAAAGTACTCCTTTTTGTTTCATTTTGCCGTGTAGAGATCTGTAGTGTTTTCTGCTATGGATGCTGTTGATTTGTAAGATTTGACATGAGTTAGTCTAAGTGAAGCATGCTTGTTCATATTTTAAGTGTGTATAAAATATTTTGTGTTGTAGAGTTGTAACTACTTTATTGATCGTGTATATATTATATTATCCACAGAGCTTGCGAGAGATGCGTTGAGAAACGAAGGTTATACAGTTGTTGCGGGATACATGTCTCCTGTTAATGATGCATACAAAAAAGAGGTGATATTTTGTGTTTCAATTATACATTCTGATTGTATATAAATTATCTTATTTCTTGAATTCTATCTGCATTCATGGATTTCTTGAACTTGTTGCTTGGATCTTGTCTAGGGTCTCTTATCTGCTAAGCACCGTATCAAAATGTGTCAGCTTGCTAGTAAAACTTCTCAGTTTGTGATGGTTGATGAATGGGAGGTATGGATGCATGTTTATCTGTAATTAGTGTACTTTATCATCCATAACAGTGTATAGATTTGGTTTGTAAACTTCATATTCTCTTAATTCAAAATGCTTTCATGTTATTTGACAGGCTAATCAAAGTACATTTATGCGCTCTTATTTAGTTTTGACCAGCATCAGAGATCGTTTGTGCAAGAATGGAAAGATTTGTGAAGGTGAGTTCTGTTTGTTTCTGAAGCTTTTGGCTTATTTGCATGAGTTATAGCACGCAGAACCATTACGGATACTAAACCAACATCTTACTTACATTGAGCTAGTCATTGAAAAATATGATGGGCATCAAGCCTTTCAGTACAGCCTTATCTTTTTTTAACTTTTAAGTTGAGATCCGTAGATCCTTATCATAGATTAACTCAGTTTCCATGCTTTGAACAGAATCACTGAAAGTTATGCTGGTTTGTGGATCTGACCTGCTCAAGTCGTTCACCATTCCTGGAGTTTGGATACCTGAGCAGGTAATTATCCAAGAAGTCCTCAAAGTAGCATGCTGAATTGTCAACACATAGTTATCCCAGTTTTCAACACTTGTTAGAACGAAATCATTTATGACACTGAATGCTGATTTTAATATATATCGAAAACCCTGGTTTGGTGTCACCCTCCTAATGCTTTAACAAAAAATCATGTTCAGATAAAAATTATATGTAGAGACTTTGGTATTGTGTGCATTCGCAGAGAAGGAGAAGATATGACGAAGATTATATCCAATGATGAAATTTTGTCCGAAAACAAGGTTAGTGGATTTTGCACGTGTCCTACCTTGTTGCTTAAGCCCAATCATATTTCATATGACCGGCAATACTTACTCCCACTATTTTCAATGTCAATACCCAGAATAACATTAAGTTAGTAGATGAAATGATCCCAAACCAAATCAGCTCTACTAGAGTGCGGTATGTTGTTTGATCCCAAGCTTTGAAGTCTGTTTTTGGAACTATATATCTCAAAAGGTGCGATTACATTGCAGACATTGTATATCAAGAGGACTATCGGTGAAATACATTGTTGATGATGATGTAATCCAATACATTAAAGAGCATGAACTCTACCTGAGTTGAAAATGAGTGAGCTGATTGCTTACTACTCATTGATGGAAAGATATTTTTAAAAATAAGATCATCGGTACCTCTCCTTCCTTTTTTCTTAATGCAAATTGAATGTAGTATACCCCTATATGTTTTATTATGTCATGACACAATTGGGTTCAATTGATATACCTGCATGTATGATAATCTTCTATTTTCTGACTACTTTTATTTAATGCAAAAAAATTCATTTATGTCTGATGATCATGCAGACGCTACATTACAACTTTGGCAAGATAAATGATCAACAATGTGGCCTGGAATAGCAGGCACTCCATTCACCATTCTCGAGTCAAACAGCAACTTTTTTTCCAGATACACTACTTTGCATATCAGCAAGCAGCAAGACAATGTAGCTACTTTGATCAGTGTACTTCAGACTTATCAGGTATCCGTTGTTGTATGTTGTCATAAATCCACCCGAGAAAGCTTCAGGCAGGATCCATGCCTTTACATATTTTACAGGGTTGAAATAAGTCACTTTATTTTAAAATAAATATTATACGAACGATATTTGTCCATGCCTATAATAATATTCTGAATGAAGAATGCTACTTAGTGCAGCATGTGTATTTACTTTGAAATCACGGTGTGGCTTAAAATGCCAGAACGGTGGCACCAACAGCCAGCCCCACCAAGATCCTCATGGAGACATCCACTGGCACCTGATGCCACCTGCTGTGTCGCTAGCTGGAGCATCAGCAGCCAATGGCGCAGCAGCATCCGGTCCAGGAACAGGCGGGCTCCCAATCAAATCACTAACAGGAGAATCAGCGCTGGCAGGTCCAAGGCTTGTACTTCCAGGAGTCTCTGCGCTTGGAGTGGATTCCGTAGGAGGTGAAGAAGATGATCCTGATGGAGAAGATGCAGGAGTACTAGCAGAAGGTGATGATTTGGCGAGGCAGTAGGATTGGTCGTAGTGGGGGTGGTGGATGGAGCACTTGCTGTTGGAGGTGTGGCGGATTTGGAAGGAGAACTAGCAGGTGATGATGTTGGAGTGGTCTGGGCCGAGACAGCCGTGGACAGGAGAAGGAAGCAGAAGAAACATCCAGATGTATACATGGCTGTAGTTTGAGACATTTTTTACTTTTGATAGAGGAAAAGTGTCAAACGGTTAATGTCGTTGGCAGATTTTAAGGATGAAGAGATGGTTATTTATACAGGCTGTGAGGGAACGTTGACCATTGGGTGATGTGGGGCCATTGTTTCATTGACCGTTGACTCGTATTTGTCTAAAAAATGGATGAACGGAAATGGCTACGACCCATGTCAATTTGGTCCGTCAGGATCAAATAAGGTTGCAATTTAGTCCCTGTAGAATTAAATTATACATTTTGCAAGCTATTATTACAAGTCATTGAAGTAGCAAATGATGGAATGAGATTTGAATAGGATTACATCAAGTTGGAACAGAGCAGTCAAATGTTAATAACAATCCTAGACCAATTTATGAATTTGTGTCTACATGCCAAATGAGTCTCAAGGTACTAATTTGCGCTATATACATAGCCTGTGGATGACCCTAAGTTCAGGGAAACGAAACCTTAAAGATGAGTTTTTTCGAAGGCAAAACATGGCATGGAGTGATGAATGCTTAAATAGACCACACCATGTTTGCCTGAAAAACTCCGGACTAGGTGATGAAGATGGTTAAACTTTTTGGCTGGTTGAGGCTGGAGTTTCATCCATGGGAGCGGCCTCTTTGACATCAGCTTTACCTTCTGCTTCATTGCTTTCTTCCACGGCTTTAGCTTCTTCTTCATCGGCTTTATCTTCTTCATCGGCCTTATCTTCTTCTCCATTGGCTTTTCTTCTTCCTCATCAGCTAATTTGGTGAGCTCTTCTTGGATCATCAGCTTGATGGCCGACTTTCTTGGTGTCAGGTCAGTTTTGAAACGCTCAGCTGCGGATTAACAAATGCATTTTTACTAATAAGTCTCTTGTTCAAATTGAGTTACAAATGATTAATGATATAATAAGCAAGTAGTTGCCACGGCGCTTACTAAGTATTTTGATGATGTCAGTGAATGTAGCCTGCAAAAATAAGACTCATAAGTCATGCAGTCTAGGCCATTCCATAGGCAACCTTTTATCCAAAAAGTGTTCAAAAAAATCGAAGATACAAATCACGTCAAATAATCTTTTGTATCAACTGATAAGAAAACATACCGTGTTGAAGTCCACCTCCTTGAGAATTTTGCACGCTTCTTCTCTGATTCTCTCATCAGTGAGCGTCACCTGTTCACCAGTTTTTCCCTTTCCTTTGGAGATAACACCTTTTCCTAGATTGAGAATTTAAATGAGAACATATTGCAAAAGTTAAATAGTTTAAATAAACTCCTCTTGAACATGATTAAAGTCACAAAGCGATAAAATATTCAAGCAGCAAACATTGCGATCAGTTTTAGTTTATCTTACCGCTCTTCTCCTTGGAGGCAGCAACACTTTTTTCCTTGACCGGCTTCACATCTTTCTGCTTCTTAGAAGACACCTTTGGACTGGTATCCTTGTCAGCATCAACCTTGGGCTTCTTAGAGCTACGTGGAGTTGCTTTTGTAGATGAACCATTTTTCTTCACAGATGCAGTTTTCTTTGTTTTGCCTTCAGAAGTTTCTGTTGTCGAGCTCGAAGTTGTTTTCTTAGATTTTGAAGTCTTGTTTGGTGTCTTTGCATCACTATCAAATTGCTTCTTTGGGATCCTTTTTCGCTTCTTGGTTGTAGTGTCTTCATCAGTTTGGTTGTCAGGTTCACTTAATTTCTCATCGCTTGATGATTTCTTAGGCAGATCCTCATCTGTAGACTCTTTTGTTTCAGGCACAGCAACAGCTTCATCAGGCTCACCGCCGTCTTCCTTATCTTTCGAATCTTCCGCGGACTCATCTTCAGTTTCAGCTGAATTTGTTTTGTCATCAGTCTTGCTAGTTTCTGCCTTCTTCTTCCGACTCTGCAATGTAAAACCCCATCAGCAAGAGTGTCAAAAAACTCATTTGTTGCAGTAAATCAAAAGGGATCAAAAAATACATACCTCGGGGGATCAAATAATACTGCATGCAGCTCTAGAGGTCAAAATCATAAAAATAAAGAGTGCAAAAGTGAAATACCTTTGAAGAGCCACTCCCTGGGGTTCCCTTGTCAGCCCTTTTTCTTTTACCCTTGCTCGACTGATGAACACGACTCTTAGACCATGTTAATGAATCATATGTGAAAAAGTAGTACTATAGATGCAAGAAACAAACCTCCTCCTCAGCAAGTAACTCATCAGTTGTTGCGTGGGGAGCAATCATAAACTCTAGCAGCATTGAAACAACTTCATCCTGAAAGAAATTGTATCACTAACATCGTACATCTATGCATCCGGTAACAATAAACTGCTAAATTCTAGCTAAGATTTACTCAAACAAATCAACATTTGACTTATCAGAAAAGGTATTCAGTATTCACATCAGAACGTATTTAAGAGCAACCAACCTTTTTAATAGTTGCTTTGCTAGGAATAGATAAGTCAAAAATGTCGCAAAACTCGAACAGCTTCTCTTTGTTGCATTTCTCCAACTTTTCCTTGATCTTTAACTTTTGTTTCTCCTGCAACAGATTTTATGATATTTATCAGTGCCAAAATAGGTAGAATCAGCAGCCGCAAGTGAGAAACAGTCACACTAAATGCGAAGGTTATATTCACCTCATTTTCCTTCCACACAAATCCTGAAAATCTGGAAATGTTTTGCTTGAGATCCGCAGCCTGCAGAAATGAAGAACGCGAGACTTAGCGAAGCAAGTACAAGATAACCAGATACATTTTTGAACACAAATGTGTATGCATATGAGGGTTGAACTTAATTACCTTCCCTCTTCTGCTGAACAAAATGCTGTGAAGAAGCTTCAACGTGTCGTCACTCTTCCTTCTAGAAAGTTTGTAGGCAACTGAAGCATAAAACAAATATCAGAAACTAGCACATATTAGCATACAATCAAACATACAAGAGAAGAATCAAAACAAAAAGCAATCGTTATATACCCGAAATGAAGAAATTGCATTCACTAGTAGAAATATAACTACTTTTTTCTTTACTGAAAACGCACTAAATCATTAATGACAAGCAGAAGAGGTAACGAAGTGTATTTATGCAGTAAGTATAATAAGCAGTACTGAAGTCTTACTAGAATAAAAAACCAAGAGTAAACTTATATTATAACGGCACGCAAAGAAATACTTGGATGCAACAAAATAGGTACATATATGCATGCTGCGTCATACAAGAGTTGAACGCAATTAGATAAGATTGTGCATCACAAACAAACAGATTAAACAATCAATCAATATCCTTTGTCTAAGAGACCGTGTTCCTAGATTGAGTTATTGAAGTAATCGAATATGCAATAATGCGAGACAACATGGATGGTATCACAAATTCATACTACTACATACTGTAGGCGACATACCATTCGGGATGTCCTTCAGTGCAGTACCATTTCCCTGAAATTAATTCCACAAAATCATTACAGTAGGTTAGAAAATGATACTAGACCAGAGCTAAGAATAACAAATTACCTTTTCAATATGGAATTCTCTTGACGAGTCCCTTTCAATAATAGCAACTAAGCGCTCCACAGATTTTCTCTCCCGTACAGGGCGGTCAATACTGAAGCTAGAAGCAGCTGGAGTTTTAGGCTCTTGGACATCTTTTGATTTCTCATTTGCCTTTTTAGTGCCACTCTTCCCTCTTCCAGGCTTCTTCAGTTCTTTTTCTTCAGTATCATCATCCTTTTCGGACTCTTGACCCCCGGTGGACACACCATTAGACTTCAATTCACCATCTTGTTTTCCTTCAACATCACCAGGTTCTTCCGACTCCTCTTTTGTTCCTTCAACATCCAGTTTTTCCACCTCATCTTTTTTTCCTTCAGCATCATCTGGTTTTTCCGGTATGCTTTCCTTATCAATTTCCATTTCTTCTACTGTTTCAGTTGCTTCATCATTTTCTTTGCAGTATCGGAGTCCTTCCCTTCTCCTGCAAGATCATCTTTCTCCACCATCTTATTCTCCTCTTTTAAGTCATCATTATGCTCTACCTTCTCGCTTTCATCCACCTTTTCATTAATGGTGTCCAAGTCTTTCACAGGGTCTTTATCCACTTGCATTTCTTCCAAATTATCAGTGTCAGCCTTTTCCTCAATGGCCACATCGTCTTTGGGATCTTTTGCTATTCCCTTGTCATCTGCACCATTTTCTTTAATCTCAGTCATAGGTTCCATCACATTAACCTCAGCCATGATCACTCAACGGTATACAAATCCTGTAACAAAAAACATCAAATGTTAGAATCAAATTAGCATGTTGCCAATAAGACGATAAGATCATTCAGTTATGCAAAAAAGGAAAAAACACAAGTCCGAAAGATACACCGATGGTGAAACTTAATTGCATTGAAGTAAATCTTTCATTAGATACGCATAGCTGTATTCAGCACGTGCGCCATTAAACACGATGGGTACACCATAAACGAACAAAACAAACATCTATTCCGTTATATCAGTTATTTTCAACCACCAACCAAACCAAGCTAAAATTAACATAAATCGTATACCACCATACTTATATGCAGCGCAAGAAACACATGTGGCTATCTCAATGACACGTAATTAGCCAAGCAACACAAAGACTTTGGATAATGTTTAGGGTATTTATTCAATTCTCATTCTTTATTTGACTTTTTAACAAATCTATTAACAATGTCCACCAGAATGAAACCACAATTCCCCAAACATCAAATTAGGGTTTCTTTTCTTAAAAAGGCAGAATCTTTAACTCCTTTTCGGAGAAATGTGAAAAGTCAAAGACAAAACAACTTGCGCAGCTTCTTCTACACTCCACACACACAAACAAAGACATGTACCCATCAGATCCTCCCAATTCCGATCCAGTGATAAGAATAAAAAAGGTGCAAACTTTCAGTCTAGTGAAAACACCCGACATCCAAAACACCCAAATCAACCACTTTCATTTCAGAATCAGCAATAAAATCGATAAATCAAACACAGATAACCCCAAATCGAACCTCCAGCATTTCACACAAGCATGCCCCAAACAAAGGCAGCCCCTTTCAATTCCGGGTAGATTAATGAACCCAATTCGAATTGCTCGGAAAACCAATCTGGAGTCCAATTTTAACACACACAAGTCAAAAATCAACCACCGGAAAAACAACCATAGCACACAGATTCGAGAAACCTACGACGACGGTCGTACGAACCAATGCAAAAAGGAACCAATTTGACTAACAGAGCAGAAAAATTAACTAACAAATTGAGCTGGGAAAACAGGGTAGGGTAAAAAGGTGCTTACTGCAGCGGCGATCGAGTCACCGAATGCTGCCCGATAGAGAGAGATTCAGAGCTTCGTAAAGAGCAGAGAGTCACGAGGAGAGAGAGTGAAATGTGTGTGGATATATTATTTATATTTTTAATTAAAATATATCAAAATTAAATAAGGGGGTTTGAGTATTTTGTGTCGGACTCCAACATGGATATTAATTTCAATTTAATTATATGCCACGTCGGATTGGGCCGCAGCCAATCGGCCCATTGTATGAACGGATCAGATTTATTTTCATTCAGACTCAGCGGTCGAGATTCGTTTAATCGTGGTGGAAGATTGACCCGACCCGTAAACAGATTTAACAGCTGTCTTTAAGATACGTAGGATTGATAAGAAACGACGTCGTTTGTAAGTCCGTATATGGTGAGAATGAAAGCGGTTTGCGTAGGATTTAAGCCGACCGGGTCAAGGCGGTTTAACTCAAATTGGAACGATTCGATTGAACCGGTCAATAAGCCGTCGTTGATTTCAATTGCAGTCTATTGAACCAAATCGTTCTTGTGCTGAAGCTCGTTGATCGAAGTCGAAGTGGCGGAGTAGATTCACTTCGTAATCTCGTTGCTCTGAGATTATCGACGCGGTCTCGGAAAGGTGAATCGTTTCGTAACTCAATATGGATTGAATGAACTTGCGTTTTTTCACACAATTTCAATCCGATCGACGACCTTAAATTGTGACAAATTTCCTGCATTTTTTCATTTTCTGAAATTTAGGTTACTTGGAAAATTGAGTATTTGATTGCTGGAAGTAAGGCTGATTTTAGTATTTTTTTCAAATTAGTTTGGGATCAGATGAAGGAGCCTGTGGGTGTGGATCAGAGGACCTCGCAGGGCAGATCCCTGCCGCTAATTCTGGATGTGGAGGACTTCAAGGTTCATGTTTTAAGATATTGGGATTTTGTGTATTTTTGTGAAATTTAACATTTTGATTTTTAGGAATTGGTATTTTAGTGTAGTTCAGTTATTTGTAGTTTTAGAAGCTTTATTTTGGAGTGTTGGTTGAGTGGACATATGCATTGAGCTCATCGCTGATTCATTTTTGCAGCTTTTGATAGTGTTTTATCTGATTAAGCTTACTAGTGTGTGTTTCTAGGCAGAAATTTTTTTGTTGCTTGATCATGTATTGCATCCTCACTTTGGGCTTGGAAATTCAACTAAGATGGCCATTTATTGAATATTTTTCTTTTTATGTCAGTGAAATATTTTATTTCTGAGTGAAAAATAATAATATTGGTTCGTTTGGTTATTTTGCAGGGTGAATTCTCGTTTGATGCATTGTTTGGTAACCTGGTGAATCAACATCTACCTTCATTTGAAGATGACGAATCAGATGCATTTGATGGGCACGGAAATATCAGCACCACTGATTCATTGCAAAATGGGAATTTACGTCTTCCATCAGATGCTAGGGGGCCGTCTGCACCCTTATTTCCGGAAACAGATGCTCTTTTGTCCCTTTTCAGTGATTCTTGTAGAGAATTAGTTGATCTTCAGCAACAAGTTAGTTGATCATCTTGTCCCTTTTTATCGCGATTTGATTGGTAAAGTAAAATATAATCTTATTCCTTTTTTGGCGTCGAACTTTTAATTCAGATCAACCAAAGACTTGGTAATCTCAAGAAAGAAGTTTCTGTTCATGATGCCAAGCACAGAAAGACACTGGCTGAGGTTTGTGAAACCAAAATGATGTTGGATATATTCAGTAGTGAAATCTTTTGAACTGGCCTGCTTTTGTGTATTAACTGCATCTAATTGTTTATCAATATAAAGTATGCCAATTATTTATGTTGTGCGCAGCTTTTATGTGATGTAATCCCTCTCGTTGTCATGTTTGAAAATGAGAACTTTAGTTTTCTTTGGTGATAAGAGTGCGCTGATGCTATTATAATTCTTCCATCTCAGTTAGAGAAAGGAGTAGATGGATTGTTTGAAAGCTTTGCAAGATTAGATTCACGTATATCAAGTGTGGGCCAGACTGCTGCCAAAATTGGAGACCACCTGCAGGTAATATTTGATATTTAATTCCGATAACCTACCACTTTTGATCCTAGGTTTAAATCATGCGGCATTTTTATTTTCTCTACCATCATATTCTCTAGCACTTTGTGTTATAACTATTTGAATTTCAATTTTCAATTGACAGAGTGCAGATGCTCAGAGGGAAACTGCTAGTCAAACTATTGACCTTATAAAGGTATGTGTCACTCCAAGATAAATTCTGTCGCTTATGATTACATCAGTAAAATTTACCACGTGATGATATTTGATCCCTGCAGTACTTGATGGAATTCAATGGCAGTCCGGGTGATCTAATGGAACTTTCTCCTCTATTTTCGGATGATAGTCGTGTAGCGGAGGCCGCTTCAATTGCTCAGAAGCTAAGTAAGTTGGTAGTCATGTGCTGATGGTAGAAATGAAGTAACAACAGCACGATCAATAGCCAAAATAAACGAATTGCATTAGTTTTTTAATAAAGACACAATTCCACATGTATTTCTTTTACGCTCAAGTCTCATGATTCTATTCTCTCTATGATTGGGAATTTTACTTCAACATATATTACAATACGACATTAAAGTGCAAACTAAGATACATTTTTGCATTGCATCAGCATTTGCATGTGTTTCAGTAGTCCCAACTCCAAAATGATTGCTGCTCGAAACTGGCCTGATATGTAACACAAGTATTAACGTCTTCAAAAAGATCCTGATCATATAAACTTAACCACTTTCGAAACTGTGTTCAGCTAGCAATTTCTGCTAATGTACTTTACGTTTCACTTTAGTTCTCTTGTTGCCGTTATTTATTAGTTGAATGCGCTATTATCTGCTTCTGTCAACATTGTATTCATTGTTACGTTCAGATAAATGCCTAACGTATTAAGAAGCTTCTTCTGTCATCTTTTCTAGGGTCATTTGCTGAGGAAGATATTGGTAGGCAAGGGCTAAATGGTACATCTGCTATTGGTAACGCCACTCCAAGCAGGGGTCTTGAGGTCGCTGTTGCCAACCTTCAGGATTACTGTAATGGTAAAAAAATTCTATTAATATATTATTATCTGATAATACTGTTGGTATGCACTTTTTATAGATAATTAACTAATAGAGAATCAAATAAAATGACTGTGCTAAGGTCATTATCCGTAGCTTAAAAGTCAATGGTTTCTCATACTATGCTCTATGATCAGGTAACTCTGTTCTATATGCCTTGTTCTTTCTATATTCCTGCCTCTATTCTTTCACAACTGAATCTATGACTACTCACCTCTTCTACTTAATGTATGTGCTTATTTGTTTGTAATGCATCATTTGGTTTATCGTTTATATTTGGGTTTACTGCCGAGTTTCGATGGCAATGATATTTGGTTTATCGTTTTGACTATTCTTTCACTTGGCATCATGTGCGATACTTCAATCAATATTTATATTTTAACTGGTCTCTATTTATTATTTTTTAGAACTGGAGAACAGATTGCTTTCACGATTTGATGCCGCATCACAAAGAAGAGAGCTTTCAGTAATGGCAGAATGTGCTAAGATACTGTCTCAGGTGATCTATACTTTTTATGCTTTCCTTGTGTTTGGCAAGATGTCCAGCTCTGACGGTGTTGCATTTCTGTCTCCTGCATAGTTTAATAGAGGTACCAGCGCCATGCAACATTATGTGGCAACACGTCCAATGTTTATAGATGTGGAGACCATGAATGCAGACACCAGATTAGTTCTTGGTGATCAGGGCTCTGAAGTTACTCCCAGCAATGTTTCACGTGGTCTTTCTTCGTTGTATAAAGAAATCACAGGTTAGATACCTCACAGGTTATGTGATTTAATCGCTACCCGTGCATATATTGTGGGTTTTTGGTGGAACAGAAAATTACTTTTACACGATGAAAATATCCTTGTGCTCATAAGGTCTTACATAGGGAAAAAGATACCTCGTGCTAAATTGTAAAAAGGGTTTTTACATAATTAGAGAGTGAATTTTGTATGCATGCACATGGAGCTATAATAGCATCACTTACAGTTGATAATCTTTATTGAACTTCCCCGGTCAGCATAGTGATTTTCTCCATTTGGTATCTTTGTTCTTCGCATATTAATTTTCTTGTTGTTGGTAGATACTGTTCGGAAAGAGGCTTCGGTAATAATGGCCGTGTTTCCCTCTCCAAATGAAGTTATGTCCATTTTGGTTCAGGTACTCGCCCTTTACCCGCCTTACATTGAATCTTCTTCTTATAATGGTGTTTGAAAGTATTAAGTTTGTCATTGAATCTCTTCAGAGAGTTCTAGAGCAGCGAGTAACAGCTCTTTTGGACAAGCTTTTGGTTAAACCATCACTTAACAATCTACCTACTATGGAAGCAGGGGGGCTCTATTAGTGAGTCACTCTTTTCATAGAACTCAACTACTGCGCCAAATGTTATGTCAGCTCCATGTCACCCTACTAACATATAAGTTTAACTTGTACAACTATTTTTTCAGTATCTACGAATGCTAGCGGTTGCATATGAGAAAACTCAAGAACTAGCTCGTGATTTACGAGCCGTGGGTTGTGGTGACTTGGATATTGAGGGTAAGCTATATCAATGCTAGCTCACCAATAGCTAATTGTAAAGTTGATACAAGTAGGGTACTCCATTTTTTTGAAGAGTAAGCATTACATCCGATGAATTGAGATCTTATCTCTAACCGATTAAACTGTCCCATGCAGGCCTCACTGAGTCGCTATTTCTTTCTCACAAAGACGAGTATGTTGAACATGAACAAGCATCATTAGCACAACTCTATCAAGCAAGGTCATATGCTGTCTTTTCTTAATATCCTTTCAACAATTCTTTAACATGGTGTGATCGCAGTATAGGGAACGATACAATCTGAATTCTGTCGGCTCAGCATATGCTTGTTTATGCAGATGGAAGAGCTACGTTCTGAAAATCAACAACTTTCAGAATCGTCTGGGACAATTGGGCGGTCAAAAGGAGCTTCTGTAGCATCCTCCAACCAGCAAATCTCAGTAACTGTTGTTTCAGAGTTTGTCCGTTGGAATGAAGAAGCAATATCCAGATGCATCTTGTTTTCCTTTCAGGTGAAGAAACTCTCACTGCTGAATTTAAAATTTAAAATCAGCGTTCTCTGCATTTATATTTTCAAACTTATAGTAGA
Organism: Sedum album; assembly: GCA_006409495.1. Classification (NCBI taxonomy): domain Eukaryota; kingdom Viridiplantae; phylum Streptophyta; class Magnoliopsida; order Saxifragales; family Crassulaceae; genus Sedum; species Sedum album. The sequence continues at coordinate 15,245 of QZGG01001337.1, read as the reverse complement.
GCCTGGCATTATATCTTCTTTTTATATCATTGTCTCCCATGCATATTATTGAAAAACCTGACACGTTCAGCTGAAACTGCATTTTAATTTCTGAGAGTGATAGTTTGAACAGCGATTCAGAAAAGCTATGCTCCTTTTTCATTATCCATAATTTTCCATTGTTTACAGTCGACTAATTTTCTTTTTTTATCCTTCGACAGCCAGCTACCCTGGCTGCTAATGTCAAAGCTGTTTTCACTTGTCTTCTGGACCAAGTAAGTCAATGGAATGACTCACATAAATATTAATAACATCATGCACTATGCACTGACTGGTAAATTCTTTATAGGTTAGTAAATATATCACAAATGGACTTGAGCGTGCTAGGGATGGCTTGACAGAGGCTGCTGCTTTGAGGGAGAGGTTTGTTCTGGGAACGAGCGTTAGTAAACGTGTTGCTGCTGCTGCTGCATCCGCTGTATGATCTTTATCTTGCATAATCGTTATTAATATTGATTTATTGCCAACTTTGGCTTCCACTAGGTGGTTGGGTGTCTATATAGTTAAAGCTGCTTAGGTTAATTTATGTCATGTGCTCCTAGTTTTGTCAAGGTTGGTAGTATTTTACTTGACAAATTAAGTAATTGATTATGATTTAACCACTTTGGAAAAACCTATTCGACCATACACAGGCAGAAGCTGCAGCTGTTGCTGGTGAAAGTAGCTTCAGATTATTTATGGTAGCGGTACAACGATGCGGCAGTAGTGTGGCTATAGTACAACAGGTGCGATTTTCTTTTGCTTGTCTCAATTGTTTAAGGTGCTTAGATTCCTTTCACCGATTGTTACCACATGGTGGTTGTTGTGCAGTACTTCGCCAACACTATATCTCGTCTTTTGCTACCTGTGGATGGTGCACATGCTGCTTCTTGTGAGGAAATGGCAACAGCAATGTCAAGTGCCGAAGCTGCTGCTTATAAAGGGCTCCAACTGTGTATTGAAACTGTTATGGCTGAGGTCTGCAAAGAGCCTTATATTCTTTATGCTAATGTTTACCATGTGACTGATTATCCTTTTAGTTGTCCTTGGTCAAAACAATTGCTTCAGTTAATTTTAGTAAAACTTCCTTGCTTGATGTTTATCCATTTCTGATTTATCTTATCATAAATCTTTTCAGGTGGAAAGATTACTTGTTGCTGAACAAAAGGCTGCAGACTATCGGTCTCCTGAGGATGGGATTGCTGATCACCGCCCAACTAATGCTTGCACGAGGTGTCTTTTAGATTTCTTAGCCTTTTTGCTGAATAACTCATCCAATGGATTTTCTGTTTCAGTTGTCTTAGTCTGAGCATTGGAACACTGCTTTTGCTTGCTTTTATCTGGCTCATAATTTGTATTAATTTTTGGAAGTTTCTCCACATGTTGTGTGATTTTGGCAGAGTTGTTGCTTATCTGTCCCGTGTGCTAGAGTCTGCATTCACCAGTCTTGAAGGACAAAACAAGCAAGCTTTCCTTACTGAACTGGTATAGTTCATTTGCATTATGTTCAGATGCGTACATTCATATGATGCTATTATTTCCCCGTGGCAATATATGTTCAGCTAATGACCTGTCTGCATTTATCATTGTTGGTTCAGGGAAACCGTTTGCACAAGGGACTACTCAACCATTGGCAACGATTCACCTTTAACCCTAGGTAAAAATCTCAGTATCTGCCGCTGTACCAAATTTTTTTGGATGTTTTCTCCCATACTCAGTTACATGGTGTTCTGTTTATATCGATTGTTGTTTCACAGTTTGTATTTCCCTTGTGCCCAAATGTAAAGATTGATGGATCGTGGTTTAACCTTATGCGGAACATATGCAGCAGATCCATTTGTGAATTAATTTGTTCTTTCATCTTGCACAGTGGAGGACTAAGGTTAAAGAGAGACATAACTGAGTACGGGGATTTTGTTCGAAGCTTCAATGCTCCAACAGTTGACGAGAAATTTGAACTTTTGGGCATGTAAGTTGGATATTACCTTTCAAATATTTTCTGTGGGTGCACATCTATCTATTGGTGCTGACACAATTTTTGCCCTTAGTATGGCCAATGTCTTTATTGTCGCTCCTGAGAGTCTTTCTACATTATTTGAGGGGACTCCAAGTATTCGTAAAGACGCACAGAAGTAAGTAATCTTACACATTTCAATTCAGGCTTATACATAAAATTTAAATAGATGCTACTAGCTGCACACAAACCTGTCACCTCCTACTTATGATCCTATGTTGTTTCTTTGGTGCTTCAGGTTCATTCAGCTCCGAGATGATTATAAGAGTGCCAAACTTGCATCTAAACTGAGCTCTCTATGGACCAGCTCCAGTTAGACAAAAGAGACTCCAAATTTAAATATTTCAACTCATACAATGCTAATGGGAGCAGAAAAAGGCAGAGTTATACATAAAAGTGAAAGCTGGAATTGCCTCTAATGGTCTTTGACGCAATTCAGCATACAATTTCACATTCGTGGTAGAAGCTGAAGGTTATTGATCCAAGCAAATTTCTTATCAAAACTTTGTTGCCTGATTCTGAACTTATTATTACTAGGGACATGACAGTATTAGATGGCCAAAGTGCCAACATGTGTGTGTTTTCCTTGTGTACAAGTGTGACTGATTTATGCTAAATTTACATCTTAATTGCAGAGAAGTGTCCTATCAAAAGCCAAATGCTGTAACTTCCTACTCAACTCCACTCTATTTGCCTTGCATTTTTGTTTCCATAAGATTCTCATACTGTTTCTCATCTTCTTATAAAATCTTATCCGTCCTCAAACTTTTCGTTGATGACTGGTTTACAGCAGGAACTTTGATAAGATCGATGAATTCCATGTCCCTCCAGGTATCCACCTTTATAAACACACAAGACTACAACCAACCTTGAACTCTCCGAAACTGATATGACCACATTTGTCTTTGTTCAAACAACAACACATCACCATCACATTTCAATCTACACTTTCACAGTTCCTCAGACACAACATTTAGAATCCAAAGACAGATTCAAGGGTTTAAGAACTTCATCATGAGTACACTCATTTGGTATCTGTTACCATTTCTAGGAATCAGCCTCTTTGTACTACTGACTTACTTCATGGGGCGAAAGTCGATATCTTTAGCCAAAGAGCGCCAGATTTCAAAGCCACTTAGCCAGCCGGACGAGTCTCCGGACAAAAATATCATAGCTGAGGTAATGAAGACAAAGCAAGTAGAAAATAACAACAAACCATCAGAGTTGGTTTTCTTCGTCAAAGATCACGAAAGGTTTAAGCTTCAGGATTTGCTGGAATCATCTGCAGACTTGCAAAGTCAGACATTATGCAGTAGTTTATATAAGGTAATGATAACGAAGAATAATACTGTGTATGCCGTTAAAAGACTTAAAAAGCTTCGAGTCTCGTCGGACGAGTTTACGCAAGCAATGAATAAAATCGGAGCTTTGCAACATCACAACGTATTGCCTCTTATTGGATATAATTCTACGAATGATGAGAAGTTACTTATTTACAAGTATCAAAAGAATGGGAGCCTCTTGACATTGTTAGAAAGTGAGTTATAAATTCTAAGTCATTCAGAGCAGTTCTTCGAAACATTCATGTGAGTTTTATAAAAGTTTTCCATGTTGATGCAGAATATATAGAAGGAAAGAAGGCTTTTCCGTGGAGTCATCGGTTATCGATCATATTGGGGATCACTCAGGGCTTGACATACTTGCACCAAAGATTTAATGATCAAGAAGTTATTATTCCACATGGAAACTTGAAATTATCAAACATTTTAATAAGTGACAACGAAGAGGCATTGATAAGTGAATACGGTCTTTCGAGGTTTCAAGATACTAAAAGGCCATGTCCAGTATCTAAAGGGTACATTGCCCCGGAAAAAAGGTTATCAGAAGAAGCAGATGTGTATAGTTTTGGAGTGATTTTACTCGAGTTACTTACGTCGAAAGTAGTGGAAAAAAGTGGCATAGATTTGCCAAAATGGGTAAGGTCAGTGGTGAGGGAAGAATGGACTGGGGAGGTTTTCGACAAGGAGGTTCATCGAGGTGGGAATGAGTGGGCTTTTCCATTGCTTAACGTTGCGTTGAAATGTGTTTCGCAGAAAGTTGAGGAAAGGCCTAGAATGGGTGAGGTTTTGGCTAATGTTGAGAAGGTTGTGGCAGCTCAATATGAGAGTTCAGACAGTCATTACATGTCTCCTGTAATGTCTGTTCCGAATGGCGATTTTTCGGATTATGGTTTCTTGCACCAAGTCATTGGTGATTCTTGGGATACTCCTGCATCAAACTGTTAGAGACTTTCTCTTGGGTTGTTTTCATAATTCCAAATAAAGATAGTATGGAAATTTAGGGAATTCACATGTATCATTAATGTATTGATAGGGTTCACAAGTCTACCAGAAATTTATACTGAGTTTTAGTCTTACGACTTACAAATATTTTTCGTTTGATATATCCTGAAATCTAATCAAGAAATCAACATATTAGAAATTTTTGTATTAAAAACGACATAGTTTTATCTGCACCGAATTAAACTACATAATTTCAATTCGCACGGGATCCAATCCTAACATCAGGGGTCAGGAGTGTCCTACAAGCTCCAATTTTTCAAAAGTAAATTTCACTCTTTATGACTTTTGCCATTCCAGAAATGCTTTATATGATACCATCATTCATGTAAAAGTTAAGTATATTTCAATGGAGAGCAATGTTCAATCTCTTCTTTGCGGACAAGTCGACTACGAGCACATGGAATTCGATAGAAAGACACATAACTTACAATGGCTAATGCAAGAAATCAGATCAAATCACATGACCTTGTTCACCATCTCAATTTTCCATTCTCAGCAAGTGACAGATTGTTACCAAGACGTCGAGAGTTCCATGAATATAAACATTTCCAAACACGACGAGAACGCATTTTCTCAGGTACTGAGTCTTATAGAATCATCAAGTGGTGTAAATTCAACTTTGCGGAACTTAGAGTTCAATTTTATCGAATGGGATTCGACATGGTTGCACCAACTTGGACTGATGCTGGATTCCTACAGTTGTATCAAACATGTTCTATTCAAACAGAACAGATTTGGGACAGAGGGTGTTTTCGAGCTTTGCGAGATTTTGAAGAGGAACAGAACAGTTAAAGAAGTTATTTTTGCTGAATCGGAACTCGGTTGTTATGGGGTAACAATGCTAGCAAGTGCATTAAGAATGAATAACACATTGGAAGAAGTTCAGATTTGGGAGGATTCAATAGGTTCACAAGGCGCGGAGGAGCTTGCGAAGATGATCGAAGTGAACTCAGCTTTAAAGTTGCTTACCATTCTTGATTCGAGCTCGAAAGAAGCCGTTGCAAGCCCGATTTTGTCAGCAGTTTTGGCAAGAAATAGAGACACTGAAGTTCATTTTTGGAGATGTGAAGGTGACAAAGTTACAAAAGTGGTTGAATATGTTCCAGGGGATTATACATTGAGGATTTATAAGCTCAGCCTCTCCGGTTCGTGCAGGGTAGCCTGTTCGATGGGTATGAACACGACGGTCCGGATACTAGACATGACCGGAGTGCATCTAAGATCAAAATGGGCTAAGGAATTTAGATGGGTGTTGGAACAAAATCAGTGTTTGAAACAAATCATCTTGTCGAAAACATGTCTGAAAAACAAGGCTGTTGTATATGTAGCTGCAGGGCTGTTTAAGAACCGAACTTTGCGGAACTTGGAGTTGGATGGGAACTGCTTTAGTGGAATAGGAGTAGATCATTTGCTGTGCCCGTTGAGTAGATTCTCATCCCTGCAAATGCAAGCAAACATTAGTTTAAAGTCGATTACATTCGGAGGTCGAAGGACGAAGATAGGACGAGTCGGGCTGAATGCAATCCTGCATATGTTAAGGACTAATGAGACTATTACCTGTTTCGGCATACGCGAGGATCAGAGCTTGAAGCCTCAAGACTTCATCAAAATGTTTAAGGTATTGGAAACAAATGCACAGTTGCAGAACTTGTCTTTACAAGGATGTAGAGGCCTTGTAGGAGAAACTGTGGCTCAGGCCATTATGGATACTTTAGAAGTGAATACTTGGATTGAATCAATCGATCTTTCGAGAACTCCTTTGGAAAATGCAGGTCTGGCCGATGCTATATATCAAAAAATGAATCAGCGTCAGAGTAGCTCAAATGAACCAGACATGGATTTGATGAAGGATATGGCAATGAGCTGCCCAAAGAGCTGCAGAGCGTTCTTTTTCGGACAAGATCATGCCGGTAAAACTACCCTTTTCGACTCAATATCCCAACATTTCTCTGGCCCAAGTTTTCCATACCTGGAACATGTCAAGATTCTGGTTAAGCCCATTGATCAGGTGACTAAACCTGCAGGGGTGCAGATCAAAGTACTTAAAGAAAACAACGTAAAAATCTCGATATGGAACTTTGCGAGTCAGCAAGAGATGTACCTATACCCACTTCAGGACTTGATGTTTCCAGGACATGGGAGTGGTATCACCAGTGCCACATTCTTCTTCATTGTTTCAAGTTTGTTTCATAACCGGAAACTTAAAAGTCCGGAACAGGTCGAGGAGGACATACAATACTGGCTTAAGTTCATAGTTTCCGAATCCAAAAGAGCCAAACAAGAGCTGATGCTACCAAATGTAACAATAGTCCTGACCCATTTCGACAAGGTGAATCAGCCATCCAACAAAATGGAAAACATAGTTTCCATGGTTCAAAAACTGCGCGATAAGTTCCAAAGCTTTGTAGACTTTTATCCAACCGTGTTCACCATTGATGCAAGATCAAGTTCATCAGTCAGTAATATTACACAACATGTCCGAGTGACAAGTAACACGATCCTCCAACGTGTACCTAAAGTTTATGACCTGTGCAATGAGGTTATACACATGTTGATGGAATGGAGAGGAATGAATGGTAACAGGCCAGTGATGAGATGGGGAGAGTTTACCGAGCTTTGTCAGGTTAAGGTTCCATTGCTGAGAGTGCAAACAAGGCAACACGGGGTAGAAAAGGCGGAGATGAGGAGGAAAGCATTGGCAAAATGTTTGCATGATTTGGGTGAGGTTATGTACTTTGAGGAACTTGGTTTTTTGATCTTGGATTTTGAGTGGTTTTGTAAGGAGGTTTTAGGCCAAGTGGTGAATCTGAATGTCACAAAGCAAGAGGGGGGATCTGAAAAGAGTGGGTTTGTGAGTAGGATTGAGTTGGAGAAGATACTTAAGAAGAATTCACAAAGTCAGATACCTGGAATGAGCTCAAGAGTTTTGGAATACATTGATGCTAGTGACCTTGTCTCTATGATGCTCAAGCTGGAGTTATGCTACCTGCAAGACCCATCTGATCAGAACTCACTTTTGTTGATACCATTTATGTTACATGAAGGTAGAGGTAAGTCACAACAATGGGTAGTTACTGAACCTGACTGTGTTTACGCAGGGAGACACTTTGAATGCGATGAGTCAAGCTTTGTCGTCCTCACGCCGGAATTCTTCCCTAGGCTTCAGGTCATCATATTTTCAAATTCTGAAGTAAACCCACATTCTAAAACTGCAACATTTACTGAAAGTTTCCATCTTTTTTCAACAGGTGCATCTTCACAACAAGGTTATGGGAGGAGGCAATCAGCATGGTGCTAGGTACAGCCTAGAGAAGTACCTGATTGTAATAAGCATCAATGGAGTAAACATTAGAGTTGAACTTGGTGGACAAATGGGTCACTTTGTAGATGTCTTAGCATGCTCTACCAAAAGCTTGACTGAAACGTTGAGGCTCATTCAGCAGCTCATCATTCCAGCAGTCCATTCCTGCTGCCATTCAGTGCCGTTGACTGAGCACATCATGAGGCCAGAATGTGTCAAAAACCTTACTCCACCAAGACTTAGAATATCACAATCTGTTCAGGTTCAAAGACTGAAAATGGCACTGCTTTCAGTTCCTGCTGAGGGGATATATGAGTATAAGCACACATGGAGTGAAGTATGGGAAAGTGGTAAATTGGTGTTGAGGTCTGGTTTTGACTTTGCTAGAGAACTTGTGTCTGAGGATGACTTGAGAGAAGTGCTTAGTAGAAGATACCATGACCTTTACAACCTCGCAATGGAGCTGGAAGTTCCGGAGGAACGACCTGAAGCCTCATCATCAACGGCCGGAGAGGTTATTGATCCAACACTCGGAGGCATAGCTAAAGGAGTGGAACAAGTCCTGCAAAGACTAAAAATTATAGAGCAGGAAATTAGAGATGTGAAGCAAGAAATTCAAGGACTAAGATATTATGAACATAGACTTCTACTTGAACTAAATCGAAAAGTCGAGTATTTAGTAAATGGAAGTTTTCAAGTTGAGGAGCGAAAAGTACCTAACATGTTTTACTTCGTGCAAACAGAGAGTTACTCGAGGAGGCTAGTGATGAACATGGTGTCAGGAATGAATGCAATGCGGCTTCATATGTTGTGTGAGTTCCGAGGGGAGATGCATGTTGTAGAGGATCAGTTAGGGTGTGAAGTGATGCAAGTAGATAACAAGGCAGTTCAGCTGCTTGCACCTTATATGAAAAAGTTTATGAAGCTAGTAACATTTGCTTTAAAGATAGGAGCTCATTTGGCTGTAGGAATGGGTGAGATGATACCTGATTTGAGTAGGGAGGTCGCACGATTGTCAGACTCGAGCCTTATGTATGCTGCTGCAGCAGCTGGGGCTGGGGCAGGAGTTGTGGGGGCTGCTGCACTTGGAGGGAAGGGTAGGAGAGGTGATGGTGGTAGGGATATTCAGGAGGAGCAGAGGATGGCACAGCAGTGGGTTATTGATTTTTTGAGGGACAGGAAATGTTCTAGTGGGAAAGATATTGCAGAGAAGTTTGGGCTTTGGAGAGTGAGGTATAGAGATGATGGAAGGATTGCATGGATTTGTAGGAGGCATATGAACACTAGAGCACTAGATATTGTTGAAATGCCATGTTGAGTGCATGATGCATCATTAACTGTTGACTTGACTCCAGGCATTTAGCTATGCTCTGCTGCAAATGACCTTAAAAGTGTTTCAACAAATCTTGTTCGAAATTCTCAACTTGACTTTCTGGGAAAATTATTTTCGAATAGATTTTCCACATCGTTTTCTTTACACCCAATGTCTTATAAATCCAAAAGTCACACATCATTGCATTTCCAATATCCCGTCAAACTTCCACAGCACACAATTTGCACCCCTAACTTAATTGCCAGCTGAAGGATTTGTTAGCAGTTCAAGGGACTTCCTGAGAAAATCCACAGCAACAGTGACATCATCGAAAGCTAATGCTCCCACTGCAAACCTTGCAGCTTTGTGCGCCTCCGCAATTTTCTCTGGTGGTGGCTGGTAGTTACAATCATATTGGAATGCCTGTACAGGAGAGGGCACAGGTTCCAAGACGCTACTTTTCCTGCTGCTGTTACTAAACTGAGGAGCTGACGCTTGGAAATTCCCCGGAGGAGGCACCTGTTGGGTGTAGGGGGTATCAGTACTTGGGTGATGGGTAGGGAAATGAGAAGGGGTGTCAGGGAAACTGCTTTCTGAAAAACTAGGATATGCCCGGAATTGGGATTGTTGTATGGAGACGGACTCTCATGGGGAGGAAATTGATGGAAATGTGATTGAGGATCTTGTGGTTGGTGGTATACCTGAGAATAAGCAGTAGGATTCTCGGAATTACTATTATAGGGAGGTAAATTAGGGTCAGGAGCGGAATAGTTTTTTTCAGAGTATGAGGGATGTGGCTGAGAATATGCTGGCCGGTGGTCTCTGTTGCCATCATGCAACTGAGGTGGAGGAAAATACGGCGATTCCTGACTGCTTTTTTGTCGTAGAAACGTGGAGACATTGTTGATTGATCAGGTTCCGAAGGCGTACTGCTTACCGAGACAGTATTTGAGGGAGTGAAATCCTGAGATAAATATCACAAATGAGATATAGAAGACAATATGGAAAGATTAATTTCTATGTACCAGGTAACAACAAAAGGAACTCACGAAAAACAGAAAAGAAACTAGCAAATTGTCATATAGGAGTTTAAAAGCAATTATATGAAACGATGGTGATCATTGAAAGCTAAGGTTCAACCAGCGTAGGCTATCATCTATGTGCCATTGAGGTGAAATCTAGTTGTGTTTCAGATATCCAATTTATGATTGTATAATAATGGGAGACGTAAAAGATGATGAACAGAAATTTACATGAGCTTCAATCGATGGTTGGGAAGGAAGTGGCATGTCATTCTCACTGTCACTAGCAGGAGGTCCTGGTTCTGGCCTTCTGCCTTCTTTCAAAGCTTTCCTGATGTCGACTGCTTTCCATGCAGCATACTTTTGTTTCTGCTCGAGCTGTCATAATAAAACAGATTATCCATAATGAACTAAAAAAGAAAGAACACATGAGAAAAAAGAAGAATGTCATTAAAACTAACATCTGGTTGAATTTCACCAAACTGATTGAGAATCTCAAAGAAGATGCTTGCAGCATAAAATGTCTTGGCAGTATTCCTGGAAAATATTTATGAAGAGTGGTGAAATGTTAAACAAGGATTTATGATGAGAACATCTTCAGTTTATGAAAACAAATAAAAACAACTATACTAAATTGGAAGTAATTGTGACCTAATAAAAACCAAGCATGCGATACTCAAAAGCGTGTATTAACATATGAGAAATGAAAACGGAATTAAACAACTTTCGCATAGATGCCAGTTGAGTTGGAGGTTGAAGATCAGCAATACATTGAATGTTGCAACCAGGATACACAAATCACCATTTTATTAATACTATATAACTGTTAAATCATCTTTTAATATCACTAATAAAGAGAAGAAGAGTGTGAAACCATACAAATCAGCTCGGCCAGCGCGATCTTGCTTATCAGCCTTGGCAAATACATTGGAGGCAAATCCTTCTAAGTATAAATTATCTTCCGGCCCCAGTGTTATAGACTTCTTATCCTGCAAATAAAAATATAAGTTCCATTTCTGCTAATGCAAAAATCAATGTTGATGACTAAAGTTGAGCATGAAAGACAAAGACATTCAAGCGGAAAATGAGTATTGCATTCGTTTTATAAAAAATGTAACAGTATTGAAGCTTAAATTGAGTTGAGGAAATGGAGACCTTTTCAAGCTGCTTCATGAGGGAGATGAGAATTGATTTTGTGGTTTCAGTCCGTTCCTTTGACGGTATTTTCAATCCTTTCTCCATCGCGTACAATCTACCTGCGCGGCCGATCGTCAAAAACAAAAAAGAGAAGCGAGATGCGTAAATGATCAATTCTAGGGTTTTGAATGACGATGTCAATAGCAGAGAGAGTACAGAATAGTAAAGGATTGCGAGCTTACAGTAGTAGGCGACGAGTGGCTCGTGCTTCTGCAATTCATCGGCACGCTGCAAGTACGGCAGCAACAGCTTCGCCGGCTCATCGCTCCCCATCGTCTTCTGATTCTCTCTACTTTTCTTCCGCCTGTGTAATTTATTAAATTAATAAATAATGCAATGAATTATTCCTTTACGTATCTCTGCATAAATAACGACGCCGTATTAGCTCGATTTGCTTTGGCCTAACAAATCGAGACTTTGTCAAAACATAAATAGATTATCCAGCACAGGGGATTCACATCAACCTAATCTTTTTAGCATCACAAACATTACAACAACAGTTAGGTCCTCAAGTAGTCTAGCAACAATAGTAGTACATCTTTCCTGACTAAAACATTGTATTCAAAGATTAAGGGGAAATGGGTTGAGGGTCGCTCGTCGACAATGGAGAAGTTGGATCTTCTTTTGACACTGGCGCATGGTTTGTAGATGCACTAGGCTTTGGATCTCTTTTCCCATCTCTGCTCATTGACCTTGATCCGTTCTGGTTAAGAGACAGTCGCCTGATGGCACTTCCATTAGCAACTGCTTTTGGTGTGCCATTGCCTACAGACAAACGCTGACCTGCTGCTGTCTTCTTTGTTGGAGCTAGACGTGCAGGACTTGCTTTTGATCCGAATGTGGCTTCCTGTTCTGTGCTCAGCTGCTCATGGAATTTCTTCTGGTCCTGTGATATTACATCATTTGTTATTACTTTGGTGCCATTATCAACCTTACTTTTCAGTACTTCATTCGACTAAGACATGGGACAAGGAATTACCCTCGTTCTTCGCTTCTCTTCTTCACGATGGTGCCTGAGCATTGCATACTCATCCAACATGGCCAGCAAAGGCACCCCATCATATGTGAATGTGATGCCGTGAGTCTCTTCCCAAGCTCGTGTCTTGGCTACCAGCGAGTCAACCAGAGCTGAAGGCAATCAAAAAATCAGTTGATAGTCAGTGTTACAAAACTCCACAAATATTATTGAGACCAGATAAAACAGAAAACGAATCCCAGATTCGACGGGTCAGATTGTGCATACAAGGAATTTTGTTGATCAAGATTCTAGCTTTTTCTGCCCGTTTGAGATTTAAATGTGCGCCCCTGCTAGCACTGTATCTGTTATCATCCTGTTTCACCATGCAAACCATGTCAGTTGTTTGGTGTTGTATTTATCATCCTTACTAAGAACCATTGTCACATGACAAACATTACCATGCCCGAATATTCTACTCAAATGAAAATAGGTAAAACATGTTCTTAAAAGAAGCTACTGAATTTCAAAAATGGTCAAGAGCTGAGAGGCAATAGTTGACATTTAAGATTTGACTGCGTGCAAATAGAGTTCAAAAGAATGACATTTAATTGAGAAAATGTTATCTAATATCTTAATGTCACTTTATAAAAAATAAGTATACCCAAGTTTGGTGCACTTTTTTCACAGATAAATAACACACCCCAAATTAGTGGATATTTATTCCCAAGCAATATACCACTTTTCAAGTCGTCCGAATGTGAAAGAAATATACCCGATTATAATCTTCAAGCCAGCTCTCCTCCTCACAGGCTGACATCCACTTTTCAACTTTGTCCAGTATATCTCTTCTGCTAAGAGCCTCTTCTTTCGCTTTCATTATTTGATTATCCATATCAGCTAGTAAGTCAGAAGGTTCAACATCTCCTGAATCTATCATTGATAAGATTTTATCGCGAGCTGCCTCTTGGTCGATTTCTACATGAGCAGAGGCATATATCTCTTCAAGTTCAGCCTGTCTCTTAAAAGCGATTTCCTTCATCTTACTGGCCTTAAGTTGATCTAGCCTTTCGACCTCCACCTCAGCCTAAAGAAATATATAAGTAAGAGCCCACGTAGACTTACAACTCAATTAATTTACGTAACTTTAAAAAATTACTGCAATGATGTATTCATATATACCTGTTCAATAAGATCCAGAGCAAGAGCCCCAGGAACAGTCACCTCATCTACTGTGGCTGAAATGTTACAAGTCACATGATCAAACAGGCTCCGCTCATCCTCAGGGGTATCCATCAAATTCCACAAATCGATCAACTGAGATGCCAACTCTTGAAGCTACATATGGAACATCAATGAAAGAGAATCAGGCATATATGTAATATAACATGAGATCAACTGACCAGCTTCAAAATGATTGTGGAATAAATTTGGAAGTGGATGCTTAATTAACCAACATCTGTTGAAATTTGTGTTTATTTATTTCATGCAACCAGCAAAGCTGAATTCGAGTTACATTAAAAATTGGAAATAAATAAAAGAGAATTGCACTGAATAATATAATTTTGATCTATGCAGGCAGACTTACCTTTTGTAATCGCTGCCTCTTATCTTCTTTCAGAGCTGAAACGGTCTTGGCTAGCCTCGACAGGGTTTCATTACTAATGCTTTTGTACTGGACACCAGTAGAGGCATTCAAACTTGGATGAACCTCAGTAACAGTGCTGAAAAAGTCCATCCCAAGCACACCACAAAGATCATGCACAGAGCTAACAAATTCAAGGACCTTGTGCAATCTCTCACTCTGAAACAGAAGAAAAAAAGTCGGTCAATGCAATCCAGAACCCATTTTACCAGATTAATCATTGGTATCAGGAAAATCAGATGATACCTTCTCCTTTTGAAGCTCTTGAAGTTGGGCATTGTATTCATCTAGCTTCTTGAGAGACAAGTTAGTCTCGTCAACAACAGGGTCTTGCCCTTTGGAGCTGAGACTCCCCGTGATCTCTCCTGTAATCTTCTGAATTTGAGATTGCACATCATAAAAAGCCTTCACTCGCTCATCCTTTTGCTTCCACAATTGTTCTAACGCAGGTGCAATGGCAGCAAGCTGTTCTTTGATAGTTCCTGTTGTATCATCCAGCTACACAAAAACAATCATTAGTCAGAAAGTGACCTTACATTTCATAAAACTAACAAAACTCAAACTTTGCACGTGCAAGCAAACTCACATTTGCAGAAAAAGACTTCTCCCCAAGAGAAGACAAAAGATTGGCAAGTTCAAGTTTTGCATCTGCCAACGTCTGTAAAAGCTGTCCTCTAGATTTCATAGCAAGATCAACCTTCCTCTTATAAACATCCAAACACTCCTGCTCCAACTGAAGCAGCATCTTATCTCTTTCATCATCACTCTCACCAACTTCATCCCATATATGCTAAAGTAAAATATCAACACACAATCATCCACATGTCAAAGTCAAACCCAATAAACACATTGACAATCACATTAATTGATTAAAAATGAATCCTTACTTGCAATTTCTGCAACAAGGAGCCGCAAGTAGCTTCACTAAGAAGTGGACTTTGAGACTCAGATACAGCCATTATTCACTAGTCCAGATCTCGATTCTAACAAAGACGAATAAACCATAAACGTCACGTTTTCAAGAACAATGCAAGAAAAAGATTACAAATTGGAATCAGCTTTTGAAATGAAGAAGTAGCAGATCCATAAACCCTAAACCTAACTAGAGTATGAATTGAAAAGAATAGGGGGGAGTATGAGTTTGCATTTGGATCTGGAGTTAAAGATTGTACCTGAGGAGGGAGGGATGGAGCGGATCTGGTGGCGGAGGATCGGATTGCGTTGAAAAGTGGTGACAGAGTGAATGCAGAGTAGAGTAGAGAATAGTGAAGTGTGAAGAATGGTTGAGTGTGAGAGAGGGTGGAGAGTGCAGTGGGTCCCTCTTTATTGGAGTGTTACAATCAAACCTACGTCGTTTTGTTGATTGTGAAGTGTTGAAACAGTGGTAAGATATCACATTTTTAGTTGAGATGAATCAAATGCATTTATTTAACATCTTT
>QZGG01001336.1:0-69381 GCA_006409495.1 Sedum album | reverse complement strand
ATTTTCTACAGTGGTCACTTGCTCCATGCATACTTACAACTTGAAAGAGTCAGAGAGGTTGTTGTTCAGGATCCAATTCTTAATCAAACTCATGGAGAATATGTGGTCACTTGCTAATAACGTAAATTTTAATATGCGGTCAAACTCATCAGTATAATGTAAATTTTCTACAGTGGTCACTTGCTAATAAAGTAAATTTTAATATGTGGTCAAACTCATTAGTACAATGTAAATTTTCTACAGTGGTCACTTGCTAATAACACTCATGGAGAATATGTGCCTTTTCGAATAGTAAAAAAAGGTTGTTGTTCAGGATCCAATTCTTAATCAAACTCAAAATTTTAAGCGGATTACTAAAGTAAATATGAAACTGCAATTTTGTTATCTTAGATAAAAAATTTATTGATTCCAGATAAAACCACTTCAAGCACGTATGTATTGCAACACAAACAACAAAAAAATATAAAATACAAACACTACACAAAGAAAGAAAGCACGAAAGGCACAAGTTCTAGCAGTACCTCGAGTCAGTTTGGACAGTCTTTTCAACTTCATCAGCTGCAACCTCTTGCCCAATTTGATCCCTCCTGACCCATTGCTGTTGCTGTTGCTGCTGCTGCATCTGTTGTTGCTGCTGCTGCAGCTGTTGCATCTGCTGATACTGCTGATTGGTAGGCACCATATTCCTCTGCACATACTGCTGCTGAGGATTCCTCTGCTGAAAAGTTGCATTACCACCACCAATTCCTCCACCATTACTTCCACCTCCAACTCCACCTCCTCGTCCCATACCACCCATGCCAGGCGGAAATCTTCCTCTACCACCACCATTCATCTCAACCAATTCACCTAATTCAATCTTCTCTTCGCCACAAAACCAATCCGATCTCTCCAAACCGAGATCTTCTCAGATCGTAACAAAATCACTATAAAACAAAACTCAAAAACCCTAAATCGCCTCTTCTAATCAATTTACAAGATCCGAATCCGATCCAACAACAAAAGCAAAGAAAATTTAAAACCGAATCGAACGAGCTAGAGACTCTAGGGTTACTGTATGTACACGAGATCTGTATCGGAATACATCAGAATGTTTAAAAATGAAACGGCGGAGAAGATCGGCGAGATTCGAGACGGACGACGACGTTAGGGTTTTTTGTGGAGCCGTCGAGAGTCGCTTAAACGAGTGTTTTCGCTTTTTGTAGATAATGTGATTTTGTTGCATTCGTTTCGCTGTCATTTTGTTCAAGGCGTTCCGATGAGTTCTCGTTAATTACACTTTAGTCCCTCCAGTTCGAAATTTGTATGAATCTGAGCATAAAATTAGAGAAATGTCCAATGCACAGTTCTTCGTAGGGATGCACAAGGTACATGATCGGGACATTACTGGAATTTAGGGTTCGGTCTGGATTGTTGGATCGTAAATTTGTGAATATAAGGATTGTAAATCGGAGCGGACCCTATTATAACTATGTGATACAGTCTTTTTAAATGTATTTTTCAAAAGAATACATACGGTTCGTGAATCTTAATTATCAAAAATCAAAGTTATAGTTTTACGGTCCGATTTTGAAGTCTGGACTTAATTTGTGCATTCCTAGGTCATATGTTTTTCAGATGTTCGATGAGCACTGAAAATCACTGCATCTAGCATTTCTCTATAAATTATTATAAATTAGTGATTGAGATCAAATTTACTTATAAAATATTAGTTAGGATGAATAATCTTGAAATTGAGGAGACAATAAAATCAGGGTGGCATACAGGGTCAACAGCATCCAAAAGCTAACCACAAATTTCTCATATTCACCCACAAGCTACTAAATTTAGAACAAAACATGATAATGTTGTCTGTTCTATTCTATGCCCGAGGAAATGCATATATAACAGACAATCCTAAGCAGCAACAATTTTGTTCGATCTTCCAAGTTCCACAGAAGAAACTTTATTCCATTTCGACTTCTTTTTCCTTCCTATTCAAGAGGTCGAGGCCTGATTGTTTCTGGAGAGGAAAAGGAAGAGAAAATGGCGTTCACCGGAACTTTGGATAAATGCAATGCTTGCGACAAGACTGTCTACTTTATCGATCTTTTGACAGCTGATGGAGTTACATATCACAAATCATGTTTCAAATGTACTCATTGCAAAGGAACCCTTGTCGTACGCCTCTTCTGCCTCGAACCCTCGTATTTTTTCCATGTATTAGATCATGAATGATTAGTGAAAATTGTTTTATTGGACACAGATGAGCAATTATTCATCAATGGATGGAGTTCTGTACTGCAAGACGCATTTCGAGCAGCTTTTTAAGGAATGTGGAAATTTCAGCAAGAATTTCCAAGCAGGCAAATCTGAAAGATCAAGCGAGCTTGTAAGCTATGGTTATAATGTTGTTACTTTATTCGTGAAAAGTAGTATGATAATAACTTTACAAGCGAACCTTACGTGACTTTTAATGAAAACAGTCGAGGACTCCTAGCAAACTATCTTCGTTATTCTCCGGAACTTTAGACAAATGCCATGCCTGCCAAAAGACTGTGTATCCATTGGAAAAGGTCAGCACATTCCAGCAATAAAAGTCTGTGGAAATACAAAAATAAATTCTCAACATTTATGGAAAAATAAGATGAAGTATTGAATATACACAGGTGACAATGGAGGGAGAATGCTTCCACAAACAATGCTTCAAATGCGCGCACGCTGGTTGCCCGTTAACACACTCATCCTATGCTTCACTTGACGGAACTTTGTACTGCAAGGTACATTTTGCTCAGCTGTTCATGGTGAAGGGAACTTACAGCCATGTTCTTGACGCAGTTAAGCAAAAAACCGCAGCTAAAGAAGTAGCAGTGCATGAAGAAGAAGTAGCAGAAGAGACACAGAAGGATGCAGCTACCGCAGAGGAAGGAGCAGAGGTTATTAAAGAAGAGGAAAATAGCCAAGAAGCGAAAGAGGATGAAAACCAACAGGAGAGTTGAGTTGTTTTAAGTGAAGGAACCTTTACAGGATGAAAGTTAGCACAAGATAATTTGCAGGCATTATTATACGTGTAATTTTCAGTCACGTTGAAATTTATCTTCGAAAAAATGCTTACAATGTTTCGGAAAATGAGTGGCAATTCAAACTCGAATCTACTCACACCCTTTGTACATGATTGCAATCCTATTTGTGATTATGAAGGTTCAGTTTTCATCACCACTTCTCTAGGCTCTTTCGTTGTCTCTATTTTCTTCGGCCCTACAGGTTCTATCTTCGCGGTCTCTGAATCCAGGTTCATCTTCTTTGGCTCTTCAGACAAAATTCGGTCTAAATCAAACTCCCACTCAACTTCTTTTTGGTTAAGTTCCGCTACATCCCAATCTTCATGGCTGCAAAATTACATTATTTCTCCACCAACTTAAATGTTATAAATACAAAAAAAGGTAACCATAAATAGTTAATAATCTTCCACACCTCACCTTCCGTCCGGCATCTGTCTACGAATTGTCATTGGAATAACCCCCTCTTGCAACTCCTTCATAGCAAACTACAGCACAGAAGGTGAGTTACAATAGTCAGACAAGACTACATATGACACTGCTCGCCTCATCTAGTTTTTGGTTGCAAATCTTACCGCAAGTGCATCAGTTTCCTCAGGCATATGAACCAGGACAGGAGCATTCATGCTACATAAGAATAAAATTCAAGTTAAGTATAAAATCAATCTTTATAAAACATTAGCCCCGGAAGAATAAAAAAGGACCTTATTTGTAGAGCACGAGTAGCCAGAATTCTTGCTTTCTCATATCTGGTAAGTCTTTTTACTGGTCGCCAAATGTTTGGATCTGATTCATTCTCCTCTTTTCCCTTGCTTTCTGCCAGTGGAACTTCAGCAATTTCTTTACTCGATTCATCTTCTCCTGGTTCCTAAGAATATCAAAGAAAAGTTAAACCTGAATTTGATACAGCAAAAAAATCTATCCGCAATCCAATTCAACATACCTCAAAGTCAAGTTCCGGATCTGATTCCCTGCCACAGTAAAAAAATCTTTGTCACTTTTTTATTTCACGAGTAAAGATTGCTTGGACATGAGATTAGTGCCTCAAAACCAAAACTCGAGAGTCCAAACACTAACCTCACACGATGATAAAAACCACAACTTTCCATATGAAAATATTTTGTTGATAAACTTTTAAACAAACAAAATCCTTTTCCAACCAACTGACGCACCATCAATTACAGAAAAATCCATTTAAGACTAACGCAAACAAAACCTACGTGAAAAATCCAAACTGACAAAAATGAACAAAAACAGTATCGAAAATCAACAACATGCCAGCTAGAGATAACTCTAAAATCAACTAGGCTGTGCAAAATAATTCTAGAATTGATTTCTCAGATGGCATATAAAATCACATACAATTGATAAAAAAAATCGATAAAAATTGTAAAATTCGGTAGAGGGTGGTAAGAAGTTACGGAAGGTCTAAATCAATCATGTCGTCGATTTCTTCATCTGCCATTGTTGGGTTGGAAAGCGCGACTCCACTGCTTCGTCTTTCTGTAAACCCTAGTTTGATTGAGAATCGAAAAACCCTCTCCTGCCAAGAACCAGCTATGTTTCATTTCGGTACTCGAATTATCACTAATTTCATACGAGTCCTTTATGTCTTTAGTTATCTAAATCCACTCTTCTACTTCATATAATATTTTGGCGGTAGATTTTAAAGATCACTGCTGCTCGTTAGACAAACCTATACACGCGATACCAATCACTAAATGTCTTCAGACCACAAGAATGTGACAAAGTTATTGAGTGAATCATTTGAAAGGAAAATTTATAAAAGCAATGGCATTTTTTTCTCTCGTAGAAAGTACTTGTTAATTTTGAAAGCCTTCTTCGGTTAGTGATAACTCCAAGGCATGCTCTGCTTCCTTGAGGAAAAGACGAGTAAGATGCTTCTGGCTTCTACGGTATACTATGGCAGACCATGTGTTTCTAGTTATGTACTTTTGTTTGCTTGATCCATTTGTTTCAACATTGCACCTACATTGTGATATTTGAACCAAACCAAACCAATGAGCATTGAGCAGGGATAGGGGCAAGTGAGAGAGAAATCACACGTATGCCACAAAAATTATATTAGATATACTGGATATCTAAACGATGAAGATTTGAGGAAGTTACACAATGTTACTTGATACCTTAATGACTGAGTTGTGGATTCTATTTGTGCAGTTTCGAGTAGCTGAGTATCAGAATCTTCATTTCCAGATCCCTCTTCAAGCTCCATCATCCTGTAAGTTCAAAATAGATATGATTTCTTAGCTTTTTATGAACAACTATTCTATAGATCACTATGCATTTCCAACAAATAGACTGAGATTATTAATACTCCAATGATAACTAGCACAAAGCACTTCAAATGGGTTAGATGCTTCAGTAAGGTATGGGTTTGTACTTAATTTGAAGAAGATCAACAAGCAGTTGAAAAGCCCCAGAATCTCCACAAGCTTCCCATACAGCAGTTCGAACTTCAGTTTCCGATGGTTGCCTATCTTCTGATCCAACAAGCTTCAGAAGACAGATATTGACCCAATGAATTATTTTACAGATGAAGGACAAAACAAAGAAGCATTTCCATAAATATTTCAAATAAATTGATGTCAACAGTGGCTGACCTCTTCTAGCATCGAGGACACCTGATATAGCTGTTCTTCTTTCATAGAAATTGTCCTCAAGGCAGTTAAAAAATCCTCGGGAAAAATCAGTTTGCTCAAGTAAGAGGGTGATTTTCGCTGACCGCTCCAACTATAGTTACTTGTATTCACGGTTTTACTTTTCCGATCATTTTGAGAAGTTTCCGAAGGGAAAAATCCGTAAGCCAACAAATGTTTAGGCAGAAGGCATCTCATTTCTACATTCTGATGTCATATTAATAGTTATGTGAGAATCTTTTAAAGGTAAGTCAGTGATACATTAGGGGTTTAGAGAAACAAGAAAGAAATGAGAGGTTGACAAAGAGAGTATATGCAGCGAAACTAGTAAAACATCACTGGAAAACATCCTATAATAAACAGACCTGTGCTTGAAGAAGCTCAGATTTGGCATCAGCATAAGGGACACTTTGCAAAGACTCCACAGGGTAGTGGATCTGCATTTTTTTGAACGTCAACATAAATATTGCACCATAAAGACATGTTGTCCTATCGATAATATGTATGATTACTTAGCTAAACTGGACAATAAACATGTAATCAGATGGAAGAGGTAACAGAATTCACATGGTTATCAGATGGAAGAGGTCAGAGAAATGCACTTACCATGACATAGTCATCTGGATTGTCGTCAATAACAAACCCATACAAGTACAGCAACTCCTGCAGAAAGCACAATTTGGGAGTAGGGTGATTTACAGAAAAGCACCCTTATAATACGGTCATTTTCAACAAACCACCCTTATTATTTTCCTTCTCAACTAACACTATTATAAAGACATCGCCATCAATCAACCACCCGTTTACCATTCTGTCAAACTTTTTGTTAAGTAGTTAATAATTTAGGATGATATTCTAATTATTCAAGTTATGAAAACAAGATAGTCATAAAATACTAAATACTCACAATCAAATTTTTAAATGCATTAAAAAGCAAAAAGTTAAAAATTTAGAAAACAATTTTTTTGCAAATTGCCTTCTGTGATAACTTTCACCCATTTAAAGCTGGAGTTCTGAGCAGTACTGATTATCAGTTATAAAGAAGTGTCAAAATAAATGAAAAATATAAGAACATATGGTTTATGTATTGTGGAATTGCTGATGAATTGCTGGCTCCGAAGTGATAAATCATCAACAACAATAATATTACCATATATAAAGCAACGGTAATTTTAATCATATATACCGACGCAATGGTTTTTAAAAACATGCATAGGCAACTGACGTAACAATGAACTCTGACCCTAGCACAAATCCATGACCAAGAAACTGCAGTTTGAATGTACCTCATTTCCTTTATCACCATAGCTGATAGTAAGCTCCTTCTCAGTCTGAATATAATTTTGCCCAGCTGTGCCATACACCATGGAAAAGAGAATAAAAGCTCAGAATGTGCACTAAAATCGTATAACAGAAAATAAATTTGTTTTACAAACACATTTATAAACCTTATTGCAGTTTCTAGTTAAACCCTGCCAAATTAGGTTTCTAAAATAAAAAATTTAACATTTAAGGCTCCCTAGATCTTTACAAACAAATTAATTATTGAGAGGAATGATTACCGGAAAGAAGATACATAGAGACAGGACTTCCAGTAACTGATCCCTTTCTGTCAACTTCCCAGGTCGCTGCAGGTCTCAAACCTAAAGAAGGACGTGTATCAGCAGAACTAATGAGGCACATGATTGAAACACTGAAACAAAGTTCACCTGTACGGCTGTATAAGGTTATTGCTTTATTATTCTAATAAAATGACCCCAACGTTGTGTACTATGTCACATATTAGGTAAAAAATTATGCTGTTCATCATTGACGTATTGGTGGTGAGTGAGTAACTATCACACAGATACTTTGTCTTTAATAGAGTGATCCATGCAAACTTATTTTCCACAAACCTCAAGGCTCTAAGTGGACTGACACACGTTTAGTCTAGTAGTTGTACAATGGATAAGTCCACAACATGATATAAAAAATGACCAATCAACTTTATAAATCACCTACTATGGTTGCAAAAATCAATGCCAGGCACAAGACCCTCAACCCAAACAGTTTCTTCAAGTTCAGGCCTGAGAGAACCATCACCATTATCTTCCACCAGGTTAGCTCCATTGCCTAAAAACAACAATTACCAAGACCAATATAGGATGAGTACACAGACAGCCCAATCAACTAAAGAACAAAGAGGAAGTAAGATGCAGGGACTTGCCTTTTAGATTATTTGCGGGCACCAGACGCCCCACCACATGCCTTATCCACCGAAGTTGTAGAGAGCGAGAGCGCATCAACTGGGATGCAAGTTTCTGGATCTTCAATTGTCGGAAACACATAAGAACGCGGAAGCGGAATATTTAAAGCACGGGTCCAGAATATAGCATTAGCCCTATCCCATTATAAATGGTCAACATGGCTTCCACGCTGATTATTCGAACAATGCATACAAATCAGGTTACTGACCAAATCAATGGGATGCTTACCAGAGAAAATCTTGAAAGCACGCCTCACTGTTTGAAAGAACAATTAAACAATTTACTTTCAAACAATGAACTATCATTGATTAGAGATAATGCAGACAGAAAAATATCTCAAAATACCTATCAGTATTCCCTTGTAGCAACAGAAGTTTCTTTACTAAATTCTTCACTTTCGAATCAAATATATCTTGCAACTTCTTCTTCTGTAGCACAGAATTAAAGCATTATTCACTCCTTAAAATGCACACAAAAGATGGACCATTGCTACTGATTTCAAAGAAAATTACTAAAAGGTGGATTAGGTAGCATCATTTCATATTCAAAGAATCCAAATGAGTGACACCGAAAATAATTTGTGCTAAAATCTTTATTTTGATGGTAAGCCAACTTCAAAAGGGAGTCTGAACACTCACCTGCAGTTGACTAGCTCGATAAAGCGTTGTACCCCTCAGCGCTTCAATTTCATCATTAGAAAACCAAAGTGGATTTCCGAAACTTGTAGGAAGCATATCCAAATACCTACCCAACAAAAGTTATTTCTTTACTTAGTAAATTCCAAAAAACTCAAAAAATCAACACAAAGCAAAAAGCATGCATATTAAACTTACGGCTTCCACGAAGAGTTTTGAAGCAATCGCTCCAGAGTCAAGTACAGTATCATCAAAAATCTGTCATCCACATCCCCATCCTCAAACATTTTCCTACACTCAATTCCTATCACCGGATCCTGAAGCACTCTCATCGGCGTAATCGCCAAATCCAGCGGTACAACTAGTAGCACTCCTGACAAATAATCAAGCCAACATTCAAATAAAATGGTTCTAAAATCCATACAAACAAAGATTTGAACAATATGACGCCTCACTGACCATCTTGCGGACAATCAGCAGAAGTATAAATACCGAATCCTTTATCAGAATCACAATACTTTATACTGCAGCCTCTCATTTCAACTCTATTAACCTAAATCCAACAACAACAAAATTCAACAATTCAATTAGCTTATATTAGCATAGAATAAATACGAATCTGCAAAAAGCTTGAGAAGAAAATAATTAATTTGATTTCGATTTCAAATTACCGAAAGCCATTGAAGAAACCGCTCAAGCTTCGCTTCTTCGTCGTTCGCCATTTTCCAAGGCTGACTCTCACTCGTCGGCTCTCGTCAGTCGCCACTTGAAGAAACGACGTAGGGGTAAAATCGTCATAAAGAATTAAACATACAGAACGACGCCGTTCTAACCCGCGACAGTATTAGATTCAGAGCTTCTTTACTGAATTCCGAGTGTAAACCCCATATGGGATAAATTTACTTAGGGGATTGAATTTGAACTTTTCTATCTATGGGGGCTTATTTGTAAATTAAGATTCTCAATTTAGTCCAAAACCTTTCATCAATTTAAGCGAAATCAAAGCGCCGCCACAGAAATCGGCTTCTCCGATGAACTTCCTCCGCCACCACCGCCGGCTGAAATCTAGCCGCCACGTCTTCCCATCTCTACCTAAATCATTTTCCAGACTCCGCGATATTTACGGCTTCATACCAACACCGCCACCGCCACCACCACAATCCTTCAATCAAAACCCTAACTCAACCCTCAACCCCCCAGATTCAAAACCTAAAAAGGAGAAGCCACTGTACCGGCCACCATCATCAATCGATCCCGCGACCACCAAGAGAATCCGTACGACATTGCCTTTTGATTTCAGGTACAGTTATACGGAGAGTAGTGAATTATCGAGGCCGATCGGGCTTAGGGAGCCTAAGTATTCGCCTTTTGGACCTGGACGGATTGATCGGCCGTGGACTGGTGTATGTGCTCCGGCTGTGGACGTTACGGTGAGATCGGTTGATGGGAAGGAGGTGCTGGATTTGGAGGAGAAGAGGAGAGAGATGAAGGAGAGAGTTGTTGGCGAGCCTTTGACGGAAGCCGAAGTGAAAATGCTGGTGGAGAAGAATCAAAGGAATATGTGTAAGAAGCAGGTCAATTTGGGTGAGTGTGTAGCTATGCGGTTTTGCCTTTTGTTGTAGAATTTGCGAAATGAATGTATTAATGGAATTGGAGGTTGCATGATTGTGGTTCGTTTGGTTTTCCATGTATGTTTTTTGAATGGCTGATGGAGTGGAGTTGTGATTGTCGTAGGAAGGGATGGTTTGACGCATAATATGTTGAATGATATCCATAACCATTGGGTGCACTCAGAGGCAGTTAGGATAAAGTGCATGGGAGTGTGCACTGTCGACATGGAAAATGTTTGCACTCAGATTGAGGTAACATGCAGTTTGATTAATATGAAGTGTTGGGGAGTTTACCCAGCGGAATTTATTTATTTTCATTTACCTGTTTGCTTCATGGCTGATGGAGTACTTGTAACGTTCTTGCCATTTCATTAGGACAAAACTTTTGGGAAAATTATCCATCGGAAAGGAGGAACACTTGTATTGTACAGAGGCAGGAATTATGTTCCTAAGAAGAGGCCAGTTATTCCTTTAATGCTGTGGAGGCCGCACGAACCCATATATCCGAGGCTGATCAAAACAACAATCGAGGGTTTGAGCATCGATGAGACAAAAATGATGAGAAAAAGAGGCCTTTCTACTCCTGCTGTGACGAAACTGTGTATGTGTTGTAACTATTCAATCACTTGCTCTACTTATTATTAGTTGCATGGGCCTGATTTGGTTGGTGCCTGCAGCTAGAAATGGTTACTATGGCAGTCTGGTTAGTATCGTTCGAGATGCTTTTCTGATGGATGAGCTTGTTAGGATTGATTGTAAAGGGCTGGAGAAAAGTGATTACAAGAAGATAGGCATGAAACTTCGGGTAAAACTCTGAAATATCCATTGCAAAGTAAATTGTATAGTAAATACAAGAGTTACATAGTTCAACTGTTCAAGTACGGAACTGTTTAACTTTCATTCCCACTTGGGCTGTTCTTTGTCCTGAAATGCAAATTTAAATATTAGCTCCGCATCTTCCTCATTTTAACATCTATTCTATTGCTGCAGGATTTGGTACCGTGTATCTTGGTGACATTTGATAAAGAACAGATTGTTGTTTGGAGAGGGAAGAACTACAAACCTGACGGCGCAGGACAGTACCTTTTGGGTAAAGAAGCATTGGAAGATCTGGATAGTAAAACCGATCACAATATGAGTGTCAATTGTATCTCAGTGGAGGATGATTCCCCTGAATCATGTTCGGATTCTGACTCACAAACTCCGCCATTTTCAACTGAGAAAATAATATCTTACTAAGTCCAGATTCGTGCACTATACAATCTTTGAATGTAAAACAGGTCAGAATGATTTTATACCCAAGGTGAAGCTCAACTGGAGGATGGATAGCCAAGTTGTCTGTTGATTTAGTTACCTGCAACCAATTAGCTCAGCAGCAATCTCCAAAGTGTTTATAGTAGAATAACTTTGTGTACTGTTCAGATGATTGTATATCATTTAATTTAATCAATCACAAGTCATGACATTTAGCCTGTTGTAATTGTTGATGGATCTGCATTCATGTCCTCATTGCTTCAATAAGATCATGATGGTACCTGTCGATTGTTGATTCAATGGTGAATGAATACATAAGTTCCTAGTTGATTTGCTTTTCATTTTGGCTTCCTTGAATGCCAATATATTATGAAAATTATAATCAATCGTCAACTGAAGTCACAAGCTGGAATAGCTCAGTTGGTTAGAGCGTGTGGCTGTTAACCACAAGGTCGGAGGTTCGACCCCTCCTTCTAGCGAATATGTTTTAATTTTTTATTGACACAGCATCCGTACCAACTTGTTAAAAGACACTTGGATTTTATATCTATTTATAGTACGGACAACGTTGTTACAAGTGGTCTGAAAAAGTGGTCAACGACATTAATATTTCACCTGCGCATTTTCATAGATTTTCTATTAGGATTAGTTCAATATCAGATGGCAGTTAGCACACTGTCCATATCCAAACATGGAATTTGAGTTACCATTTTCAACTTGAGAATTCAGGTATCAACATTTCTAAAAAACTGTTAACAACCCACATACCTAAATCAATGACGATGTAATCATTTAATTCAGAGAGCAAAACCCTAATTACCTAATAATGGGAGTAGAAGTAGATTAGCTTAGGCCTTGTTGAGCTAATAACATCAATAACCTAACAAAAGATTATGGACCAGCTGATTAATTAATATCCCTTTATAAGTCAATACACGATCCTCAATCCTCAATCGCCAATCACCAATCCCTTATTTAGCCCTTAGATTCCATTCTTATCACCAACTTGCTCCTCATCTCTCCACCATTGCACACAAAGAAACACATCCCATCTGGGGTTTCACTTCTTGCTATCTTTAGAGTATATATTCCAAACCAAGTTCCAGTTGTTTGTCGTTGTTATGCAGCTTCATTACCGCTTGCTGTGAGCCTGTGACCATTTGCAAGGCCTTGTGTTTGTGTAAGTCACTAAGTTGGTTGAATTTTAAGTTATTAGTTGAAGTCTAAAGTTTGTGTTTTTAGGGTTTTTGATTTGCAAAGATTTGATCTTGCAGAAGACTAGTTGGAGAAATGGTTAGAAAGAAGATTGAGATGAAGAGGATAGAAAACCCAACAACTAGACGAGTGACTTTCTCAAAGAGAAGACCTGGTTTGTTGAAGAAGGCTTTTGAGCTGTCTGTGCTTTGTGATGCTGAGGTTGCTCTTATCATCTTCTCATCAAGTGGTAGACTCTTTGAGTTTGCAAGTTCCAACAGGTACATATGCATATTGTTGTGTGTTTTATAAACCATGATCTTCATTGTTAATCACTGTTATATAACAAAGAAAGAGATCTAAAATGTTCTAATGGAGTGTGCTATATATATCTCCAGGTTGCCTTCCTGATTCTTCAATGCTCAACTTGTTATTTAGGTTGTCTTAGTAAATGACTTTTCTAAAAATGTTGGGAGACCTTGTTACTAATTAGTTTGTTGTGAGACATTTCATGGAATAGCCAAAAACACACTGCCATTGTTACAGAATCACTTAAGCAATTGTAGAAGTGAGATGCTGGAAGTACAATAATCATATTAAAATGTAGCTTCCCAATAGATCTCAAATCTCATCATCCTTCTCTATGTAAAACTAGTTGTGTTTAAGGTCTTTCCTTTAGTTACTTGCACCTTGTTTTCATTTCAAGACTTAGAATCAAGTTGAACCCTCACCAACAATGTAAATGATGTAGTACTAGCACTGCTCTTTCTTGAGTGTCTCTGATTAACTTTTGGCTTAAGTAAATTAATGGAGAGCCTCTTTTCACAGGATAAACAGAGCTTTAGTACTATATATGTTGTCTGCCATTTAATTTCTCTAAAACCAGTAACTTGCTAGTACTAAAAACCATAATGAATGAGAGAAGATCTGGTAGAGTAAGACTGTAAGAGTTGAGGTTGGGCCTTGGAGCAATCTTCTTTACAAGATCTCCGCTTGTACTTTCCTTTCTCCAAGATCGATCGTGGCCTTATGTTCCTTTCTCCAAGACCATGGCCTTCTGTACTTTTGTTAGTAAGATAATCATGTTTTATACCAAATCCCAATCCACAAATGTTTTGTTAGCTGGTACAGTTATCTCTTGACATGCCCTTTCAATTGTAATTAATGTGGGAAATACTCCAATTTACTCTAGCATTAAGCTTGATTAATGAGTTTGGAGTGGCTATTTTTGCATATATATCAGCTTGCATGAAACCATAAAGAGGTACAAGATGCAAGTCAAGGATATGGGTGCAATGAGGGAAAGTGTTTCACATGATAATAATGAAGATGATGTTAAGGTACATATATTTCATTGATCATTTTATGACTAGCTGTGTAGTAAGCTGTATTTATGACGTTGATTCTTCCAAGGTTTTTTGTGATAGTAAATTGAATTCTTTTTTGAGACAAGTTGTAAATAGTGTAATTTTTTAATTGATATGTATTGGATAAATATTTTAAGAGGACATGTAATTTTTTGTGAGATATATAGAAGGATATCATTTCAACCGTTGATTTATATTCATCCAACGGTTGATATTGGTAACCGTCATTATTCTCAACCCCTCGTGTATTTTGCTAATTCAATCATCTATAATAATTCAAATTAATTTAATCTCAACCGTTAGATCAATCAAAACCAAGAGTTGATCAAATACTATCCTCATGTTTTACAAAACTTTAATGTCTCACTCCATATATATTCATATGTAAATAGGGTTATTTATACATCAAATATAATGGACAGTTCCTTAATGCTGATCCACAATCATTGTCTCTAACATATAGACATCTTAATAATTCAAATGATTTTATTTATATTAATTCAGTGGTAAGAAATGCAACTTAAGTACTTTTCGCAGACAACAAAACTAGGTTTATCTTTAAGTTGAACATGTTTAAATATTTTTGATCAAGAGTGAAAATTCAGAAACGCCTTACCAGTTTAGTGGCAAGATTCAGTGACACTTATCTGATTACTCTACAGAAAATTAGACTGGAAGCCGCTGAGATGACAGATCAGATACTTGCACTTGAAGCTTCAAAAAGGTTTCATTTAACACTATAATTTCATCATACGTATTACATACCAAGTCCATAAGAGAGCAGCCCCTATTGTAGTAGGACTCCTATTTGCATGGCTCTTTAGTTGCACACTGATTATAATGGAAATGATCGAAAATATGTCTGTGTTGTTGATCAGGAAACTACTTGGCGAAGAAATCACATCATGCTGTGTTGAAGAGTTGGAGCAACTGGAGAACAACTTGGAGCAGACTATTATCAGTGTCAGGTCGAGAAAGGTTGTGATTCTTCACCATTGACATTTCCCCCAACATCAAATCATAGTGGTACTTACTTCTTTAATGGTCTCTGCAGGACGAGGTTTTCACTGAAGAGATTCAGAGGTTAAAAACAAGGTAGGTTGCTGTAGGGCGTAAATATTTGTTTAAATATGGAAAAGCAATATGGCTCTAAGTAAAGTTAACAACATGACTTACCTGCAGGAAAATTCTTTGGTGGCTGAGAATGCAAAGTTGAATCATAAAGTGAGAGTTTCCGTTTATAATATATATGAATCCGCCGCGCCATTTATTTCTTTTACAGTGATGCTGAAATTCTTGTTGATTTTCAGTTTGGCAATAAGCATCCACTAAATCTTTTAACAAGTTCCACTGGCATGAAAGATGGCGAAACTTTTGATGTGGAAACAGATCTCTCATTGGGAACGTCAGAAAAGATAATAAGGCGATGTCCGATACCTATTCCTTTGTTCCCTACAATGACAAGCGACAACTGATCACTATTTTGATCACCAATTGTAGAATAAATAGCTTACCAAAGAAGTTCTCGCTGCAGCTAATAATCAAGCAGTCTATACTTACGCTAATTTAATAACTCAATGTAACTTCTAAAATAAAAATTTGCTAATTTTTTTCACTTCAAGAACACAATTTTGTACTTTTATATACTCATAATCAGTGTTTTCACCAATTTGAGTCTGCTCGAGTTCAAGCTTAAATTTCTACTTGGCTGACATCCACTGGGGTAAGAAGTGGCTTGTTGGAGAAGAAGGCGTCCAGATTTCTCACAATCAAATCATACATGCCTGCATATGACTCTGGGGTATGGACAGCAGCATGAGCTGACAATACTACATTGTCCAATGATAAAAGCTCTTCAGGAACATCAGGCTCATGCTCGAACACATCCAAACCTGCACCACCAATCTCACCATCGACTAAACATTTAACCAAATCCTTCTCGTTAATTATAGGACCACGTGCTATGTTCACAACCACACCATCTTTCCCCAAAGCCAGTAAAACTTCTCTATTCACCATGTGGTATGTTTGGTCATTCAGCGCACAGCAAATGATGAGAGCATCATTGTTGGCTGCAAGCTCATGTACATCTGAGTAGAAAGGATATTGAACGGATGTTTTTGCTTCTCTTGAACTGTATGATACAATACAGCCAAATGCTTCAATCCTCTTAGCAACATGCCTGCCAATGCTACCCAGTCCAATTATTCCTACTCGTTTGCCGCCCAACTGAAACCAAATCAACCACAACTTAGATCACTAACTCCCAACAAAACTACACTACACGTCAATGCATTACAGCCCAAGATCATAACCCAAATGATAAAAAAAAGAATTTTACTAACCTATATCCCAAACCCCAAAATATTATTAATGTCAAATCATGATTTGCACTTCCATGGTTTAAATCCAGATAAAAATAAAAGCCATATGAATTGAATCAGTTTTATGTGATGATTCATAAATCATAGTTTGAATTTGTATCAATCAAATCACACATTGAGTTTTAGCAGGAGCATAAAGAATCAAATTTCATCATAAAAAATAAAAAATACTCCACTTATTACTGTTGTTATTTACTTAAAAACCTACTATCATTAACAATTTAATCCCTACGTTCAAGCAAAATCACAAGGTAGTCTTGATTACAAAGTGGACAAAGAACAGACCACGAATTTGTATCCAGAACTGCAACAACTTAAAGAACACTCATACACAGAAATGACTCATATAGGAAAAAATAAATGCGTCAACTAATCCATTTTCAAAACGATTTCAGTTTATATAATGCAATTTTCAGCTTGGTTCGAATCGCATTCTCAACAGCTAAAATTCACCATTGACTTCTATTCACCGCTTCTGATTCAAAACAATATCAAAAGCTTTAATCCGAAAACAAATGCATTTTCAGTATGTAGCAATTGACAGATGCAAACACAAACCTTGAAACCAAGAGGAACCTTAAGATCGCCTTGTTCAGGCCAATCTCCATTTCTAACAAACCGATCACCAACTGAAATCTTCCGCAACAAATCAATCAAAATCCCAACAGCCAAATCAGCACAATCAGGTGAAAAAATCTCACCAGCATTAGCAACCATCACTCCTCTCTTCCCACACTCCAACAAATCAATATGATTAAGGCCAGCGCTGGACGTCACAATGAGCTTCAGATTAGGTAAGTTTTCGATCACTTGGCGTGTGACTTTGCTGCGACCGGAACTGAGCATGGCGACGACGGAGGAGCAGTGGGAGGTGAGATAAGTGAGGAGTGGGAGCTGAGATTCGTAGGGTTTGAGGAGGTTATAGCGGGTGGAAAGATCGGCGTGGTGGTATTTGAGGACTGATGGTGGACTTAGGATCAGTAACTGCGGCGGAGGAGAGGGAGTGGTCGTCATGGGAGATTCTTCGAGCTCGATTGGACTGGGAGTGAAAATCGCAAAAATTAAAGGGAGCGAACTCGTTCAGATTCCGTACAAAATGATCGATTGGGATTCCAATCCTACACGTAGCACGATTTTTACGATCTCGATTTTTTATTTATATGAAAACCACCCGTCCAATATCACTATTTGAACAAAATCACCCCTCAAATTTTTTTTGACTTAACCACCCATGAATATCAAAACTATTTAATATGACTTTTTCAATAGGTCAACAGGTAATTATGACCGTTGACTTCGGTTGACTTATAATAAAAATTAATAAAAAAAGTTTTTTTGCTAAAACCATCATTCCAATACCAAAATTTAATTAAAATCACCCCTTCCAAAAATATTTGACTTAACCATCCATAAACTATTTAATATGATGTTTTCAATAGGTTTACATCGTTGACTTCACTTGATTTATAATAAAAATCATAATTGGTAATTTATGTACTAATTACCAAATAATTTCATTGATTTCGATTGACTTACTGTAGGCACTTAAAATTTATGAAAGTGCTGAAAAAAGATAAGAAATAATTATTTTGAATTAACATTAAATTTTAATTCAATTTAATTAATTTGGGTCAGCCCACTAAAGTAAATGGATTGTTGGACCACTGGGCCGCAAATCAAGCCCACAAACCAAGCCCAGTCCAACATGAATTTTTCTCTATAAATAGAGAGCTTCTCATTCATTTGAGGAACCCAGAAAAATTGAAGAAGAGAGCTCTCTGAGAAACCCTAGCTCCACGCAAAAGGCAAATGCAGAAAACGTACAAGCCTGCTAAAGCTAATTAGAAGAATCCTCAACGCAGAAGCGAGAAGAAGCCTACGCAGTCAACAAGTGCACATAACGCACCGCCTGCTAAAGCAAAGCATCTCAGCCGACGCAGCCAACAAGTGCACACAACGCACCGTCTGCCAAAGCAAAGCAACTCAGCACGCGCAGTCAACAAGTACACAAAACGTACCGCCTGCCAAAGCTACGCAAAGCATCTCAGCTTACGCAGTCAACAAGTGCACACAACGCACCGCCTGCTACAGCAAAGCAACTCAGCACGCGCAGTCAACAAGTACACAAAACGTACCGCCTGCCAAAGCTACGCAAAGCATCTCAGCTTACGCAGTCAACAAGTGCACACAACGCACCGCCTGCCAAAGCTACGTAAAGAAACCTTCAACGCCAAAGCAAGATAAAGTCGACGCGACCCTTGCTCATTCGACAAAAAAGAAACGTACGCGTGTCACTCAAGTCAACGTGACATACGCGTCCATCTGCTACTTAGTAGTATCAGAGGAAGAATAGAGATTGCACACGAAACTTTCTGAAATTAAAGCAATAAAATTATTTGTACTTTATTTTGTGTCTTACGCAGAATAATCGCTCGTTACACTTACCAAATCTACAAACTAATTATTCTAATTAATTTTGTTTACTCTAAAATCTAATTGATAATTTACGGACTACTCAATAAAACTAATTGAAAATCCTAAAAATAAAATTCGTCAAACTTCTTATTCCTAATTGCATTTCATGAAATTCTAGGATCGAGATCGGTGTGGTAAAGGGCTTATGTGAGATACATATGGTAGTGAGGAGTTTGACAAATTTTGTGTTTAGGATTTTCAATTAATTTCATTGATTAATCCGTAAATTACTAATTGGGTTTTAGAGTAAACAAAATTAATTAAAATAATTAGTTCATACGTATGGTAAGTCAACCGAAGTCAATGAAATTGATTTTGTGGATATGTCAACCAAAGTGAAATTAATTCGATAATTAGTCCGTAAATTACCAATTATGATTTTCATTAATTTTTTTATTATAAACCTATTGAAAAAGCCATATTAAATAGTTTTTTATATTTGAAGGTGGTTAAGTCAAAAAAAATTTGAAGGGGTTGTTTTGATTAAATTGTGTAATTGAAGGTGGTTTTATACAAAAAACTCAAATTGACATTATAAGTCAACCAAAGTCAACGGTCATAATTACCGGTTAACCTGTGAAAAAAGTTATGTTAAAGAATTGTTACATTTATGGGTGGTTAAGTCAAAAAAAAATTGAGGGGGTGGTTTTGTTCAAATAGTGGTATTGGACGGGTGGTTTTCGCTAAAAACCCTATTTTTAGTGTCAAGAGTCCAAATGCACGTTTGTACATTCGAATGCGTCAATAATTTATGCAAATAGCGTCATAAAAAGGTATGCAAAGGTTGCAAAGGAAGCAAAGTCATGATAAAATACGAATGCAAGAAACAAATGTTATGCTGCTCGCCTGCTGTAAAGAATAATATAAATGACTAAACATCATTTCGGTCTCCATTAACGAAGTTAAAGGCTACGCACTGACGCATACTAGCAGAAAGAAAGGAAGCAGTCAACTTCCACTCGTTAAAAATGGACTTAGTGATGCAAAGATATAGGAGATTTGTTAATAACACGGTGTATTTAAACTCATGTATACTTATCAATAAAGCAAGCAGAAACTTTCACAAATCCTTTGTTTTTCTATATGGTATCAGAGCCATAATTTTTTTTCACCACCACACTTTCTCAATGGCAGCGTCAACCACAAGCCAACAACTACTTATGGCAGCAGATAGGGGTGCAAACGAGCTGAGTCGAGCCGAGTATTAGACTGTTCGAGCTCGACTCGTATAAAATTATATGTGCTCGAACTCGGCTCGAGCTCGTTCGAGCTTTACTAGTATGAGCTCGAGCTCGACTCGAATACATACTAAAGTACTCGAGCTCGATTAGAGCTCGATTCTTCAGAAAATAATATGTATTCGAACTCAATTAGAGCTCGATAAGAGCTCGATTGAAGCTCGAACACGATTAAAGCTCGATTAGAGCTCGAATCTTCGAACTCGGTTAGAGCTCGAAATCAAACCCAATGGGCTACATTGATCCCGGCCAAATGGCTAAGAAATGTATACGTTTGGGAAGTGAATGGGTTGGACTTTTATTAACATTCTCTCCTGATTCCTTTGAGTAACGAGCGATGTGGGACACAAAAGTGAAGACAAAAAACATGGCGTCGTCTCTTCCTTACGCTTCCGCCGATTCCACTTTACGTTCTCTAGCCGGCCAAGCCGAGGGTTTCGGCCGACCTGCCATCGGCGGCTTACACGGTCCCCTCTACCACGTCATCACTTTAGCTGGTAATCCATTTCCCAATCCTCCGTTTGAATAATTAGGGCACCGATTTGATTCGATTTATAGTATATTGATTTTGTATATGGTAGATGATGGACTTGGATCGTTGAGGTAGGGATGCAGGGAGAAGGAGCCTGTGGATTGTGTTTGAGGTGCTGGGAACGATCGAGTGAATTCGTATTGTAATGTGATGTCTTATAAGTCGATTGATGGTAGGGGACAGAGAGTTAAGTTGACTGGGAAGGGATTGAGGTTGAAAGAGTGTGAGCATGTTATTGTTTGTAATTTGGAGGTTGAAAGACTGGGAATCCAGCGTGGCAAATTGAGCCTCAAACACCAAACTCAGCTGCCTTGTGATTACCTGCATATTCTTATGCAGCGTCGATTCCGATATCTCCCTGCAGATGTACAGCCAATTTTCCTTTGTTTCTGGATTTTGAGCTTAAAAATGATGTCTCCAATGTATAGTTGCTTAGAGTTCAAGGAATGTCATTTAGTTGCTTTGGAAGTCAACTTCTTATGATCAAAAGTCCAGGCATACTTGTAAGCCATTGCATTTGCAGGCCGTTCATGGGGTTTAAAATCTGTAGCTTTTAACAGCAGTTGTGAATTATTTTTATTTTCATCATTCTTATCTTACTTTTTTAGCTGTAATTCGCAAAGCATGATCTCATTCCTGTTTACAACCGAATCCATTTAAAGTTTGCTGGATGAATGGGTGCAGACAAATTGCTCCCAATTGTAAATAATATTTGAGAGCACAACACATGCATCCGAAGCCAGACGATTAGAAAACAACTCTTTTATGAAAATAAGCATGGAACTCTTCAAGATTAAGACCCAAAGGGGTTGGAGCTCGGTTAGAGCTCGAATTAAACCCAAAGGGGTTGATTTCAAATCGAGCTCGATTAGAACTTGATTAGAGCTCGAACACGAGCTCGGAAGATTTGAGATTTCGAATTGAATGGGTTGATTTTTATTTAGAGTCTCTCATGATTCTTTTTGAGCAACGTGCGATGTGGGATCATGATCCGCGGACCCTTAAGTATTATTTCCGCAGACCCTTAATAATTAATTTAATTCTTAAGGGTCCGTGGAAATAATCCTTAAGGGTCCGCGAATATCAAAATTAATTTACAAATAATCCTTAAGGCTCGATTATAGTATAGAGAACTTCATATTTTGATCACTTCATTAATATAACTAACCACATTTTAAGTATTAATCGAATATTAATCGAATATTAATCGAGTATTAATCGAGTATTAATCGAGCTTCAATCGAGCTTCAATCGAGCTTCAATCGAGTTGTTCACGAGCTTATTCGAGCCGAGCACCAATGTGTTCATGTTCGGCTCGTTTAATAAACGAGTATCAAATTTTGTTCAAGCTTGACTCGTTTATAAATGAACGAGCTTTGACCGAGCTTTGACCGAGCTTTGACCGAGCTTGTTCACGAGTAGCTCGCGATTGTATCGGCTCATTTGCACCCCTAGCAGCAGACACCACCCCTGCGAATCTCAATTTTCAAATCCCCTCAATTAGTATCAAGTTAGATCGAGAAAATTACTCCCTTTGACGCACAACCATCATATATGCCCTTGAAACATTTGATCTTGAATCTTTCATTCTAAGTCCCAATGCACCACTATAATCTCTGCCTACTGCTGACGGGACCACCCCAAACCCTGCCTTCACCACATAGAAAAAGTGTGATCGCTTTGTTCTTCTTTGGATTAAATCCACTCTTTCCGAACGCGCTCTCGCCATTGTTGCTCGCGCTAGTTCATCTCATTCTGCTTGGTTAGCCGTCGAACGCACATTTCAAGCACAAGCACGTGCTCGGCGCATGGCCATGAAAACTCAGCTTCACACGCTCACTAAGGGCTCTCAATCCATGATTGATTACATTGAACGAAAGCATTCGATTGCGGATTCCTTAGCCGAAAACCTTCATCCAATTTTCGATGAAGATCTCATCAGTTCCATTTTAAATGGTCTTGATTCATCCTATGGTCCATTTACTTTGGCTTTCATGATCAAGTCAGACACTCTTTCCATTGATGATTTTGTTGGCTTACTACTTCAGGAAGAAGCTCGGTTGGAGCAAGAGATTGCACGTCAAGCTGCGATCAATCTTCCTCCTTTGACCTCATCAACTCAAAATTCTTCGGCCTTTAATGTGAATCGCTCCCCAACCGATCTGCTCCCCAGACAACTAATCATGGTTCATCATCATCTCGCGGCACAAATCAACGTCAACGTCGCTTACAATGCCAACTTTGTGGTAAACCAAATCATGAGGCCATAAATTGCTGGTTGCGGGAAAACCAAACAGACTACCCTTCTCGAACTCGTAATCCTCGAGACCAGTCCAAACAAGTGAACATTGCTCAGAACAACAACAACAACTCATCTACTTGCACAGATCCTTCTTGGTATTTTGACACCAGAGCTACAGATCATGTATCTCCTGATATCAACAAGTGGAACATCTCAGATACATACACTGGTGATGACAAGCTTCAAGTTGGTAATGGTAATCATTTGTTAATTTCTCATACTGGATCATCTTCTTTGCCTAATCTCAGCTTGCCAAGCGTGTTTATTGTCCCTCATCTAACCAAAAATTTACTCAGTGTGTCTAAACTAACTAAAGATAACAATGTTTATATGGAGTTTTGGCCTCACTATTGTTGTGTTAAGAACTTTCAGGGTAAACCACTCCTGCTAGGGCACGTTGACAAGTTGTCTTGGCTCAATCTTCACTTCCGAAAGAATTCTTGGAACAATTCTTTTAAAACAGCCACATTTTTACACAACCAAACCATCACTCCCTTACTTCGGTATAAATCTCCTTACTCTTTACTTTGTCACAAACATCCTGATTATACATTTTTAAAAACGTTTTGTTGTTTGTGCTATCCTTTCCTTCGACCTTCCAACTCACATAAAATGGATTTTCGTTCTCTTCCATGTTTGTTTCTTGGTTACAATACTTCACATAAAGGTTACTTGTATTTTCACAAACCCACAACACGGATATATATCTCTCTCGTTATGTGATATTCAACGAAGATATTTTTCCATATGCTATTGATTAGAACACATCAACCAACTTTTCACCCTCTGTTACACACCATCCCATAAATTCTAATCTTCTTGATAACGCCATCCTACTGCCACACGTGTCAGTCCCTCCACCACTCCCATTATCTACACCACCTATATCACCACGTCAACCATCAAATACCCCCACTACTCCATCATTCCAACAGTCCACAGTGTCTTCTCGTGCAAAACAAACAGTGCCTTCCCATTATCGTCCTGCTGAAAATAGTCAGCATTCTATGATCACACATGCTCAAACAAATTCCCTCAAACCCAAATCATTTGTCTCCGCTGTCTCTCCTGATTCTGATACTGAGCCTCGTACAATTTCACAAGCTTTAAAAAATCCTCATTGGCAAGCTGCGATGAAAGCAGAATATGATGCATTAATGAGAAATAACAGTTGGTCACTTGTTACTCGTCCTAACAATATTAATCTTGTAAACTGTAAGTGGATTTTCAGGATTAAAAGGCATTCAGATGGTTTTGTTGAACGGTACAAAGCCCGGTTAGTTGCAAAAGGATACAATCAAAGAGGAGTTAATTTCTTCGAGACTTTCAGTCCGGTTATTAAGCCTACCACCATTCGGTTAGTGATCAGTATTGCTCTTTCTCGACGGTGGGAAATCAAACAATTGGACATAAATAATGCCTTCTTAAATGGTGACTTGTCCGAAGAAGTGTATATGGCACAACCACAAGGTTTTGAAGATCCGACTCGTCCAAACGCCGTGTGTCGTCTTCACAAAGCTATTTATGGTCTCAGACAATCCCCAAGGGCTTGGTTCACAAAGCTCAAGGGCCATCTGATCAAATGCGGCTTCCGAGCTTGTCATTCGGATACATCCTTATTTGTTCATGTTACTGCTAGTGTCACTATCTACATTCTTGTATATGTCGACAACTTAATCATTACAGGCAGCGGTGCTCGGCTTGTGCAAAAGTTTATTACAGATTTGGATCAAATCTTTGCTCTCAAGGATCTCGGTGACCTCAACTACTTCCTCGGCATTCAAATAACAAAGTCTCCGATGGGGCTTCACTTTTCTCAGCAACACTATATTTCCGAAATTCTTACTCATAGTAAAATGCTTGAATCAAAGCCAGTATCGACTCCTTCGGATCCTTCAACCCGACTCAAGCTGTGTGGTGATGCATTTTCAGATCCAAAGTTATATCGTCAAGTTGTAGGTTCACTTCAGTATGTCACTATTACCCGTCCAGACATCGCTTACGCTGTCAATCGTGTCTGTCAATACATGCACGCTCCAACTTTTACCGATTGGCAGGCGGTAAAACGCATTCTAAGGTATTTACAGGGTACATTGCATCTCAAGCTTCAATTTAAGCCTACTAGTTTTGGCACTCTTCATGCTTTTTTAGATGCGGGTTGGGTGTCCGATTCCGATGACAGCAGGTCTCAGTATGGTTTTGCTATATTTTATGGTAAAAATTTAATCAGTTGGGTTTCTCGGAAGCAACGTGTTGTAGCTCGATCAAGCACGGAAGCTGAATATCGGGCCTTAGCATACACATCTGCTGAAATAATATGGATCAAACAACTTCTTAAGGATCTTGGCGTCTCTCTTCAGGACACTCCGACCATATATTGTGACAATATCAGTGCCACATTCATAGCGAAAAATCCAGTTATTAGCACACATTCAAAGCACATTACTCGTGATTTCCACTTTGTTCGTGAGCAAGTTGAAGGGGGTGACTTACGCATCACTCATGTGTCCTCTGTTGATCAACTGGGTGACATATTTACGAAACCGCTTGGTAAAGATCGAATTGCTTTTCTCAGAAACAAGCTTCAAGTCCGTCCGGTCCTTGATCTTGTAGGGGGTAACAGAAAGACTGAAACAAACTCTTATTCCTTAGGAAAGGAAGCAGTCAACTTCCACTCGTTAAGAATGGACTTAGTGAAGCAAAGATATAGGAGATATGTTAACAACACAGTGTATTTAAACTTATGTATACTTATTAATAAAACAAGCAGAAACTTTCACAAATCCCAACTAATGTTCAACACTTTTTAACTATTACATAAACAATACATTTTTCGTGAAAGAAAATTAAAAAAGGGCAGCAAGCCTTCTGGAAATTCAGTCTCCTCAAATGCTTGCTACAGACTGTGAACATAAGTTCCACTGAACATATTACTCTCAAATGAGCCAATGCATTTGCTATTTGCCTTAGAAAAAGGATTTAGCTGCTTCTACCACAGCTTCCACTGTAATTCCAAACTCCTTGTAGAGTTTGCTAGCAGGAGCACTAGCACCAAAAGAGTCGATGCCAATAGCCTTTCCTGCTGATCCAACAAGTTTTTGCCAACCGAATGTGGAACCAGCTTCTATGCTTACTCTAGCATTCACAGCCGCTGGCAGGACACTTTCTTTATATGACTCTGGTTGGTCATCAAAGAGCTCCCATGAAACAAAGGAAACTACTCTTACTGCCTTTCCTTCCTTTCTGAGCTCATCAGCAGCTTTAGCTGCTATTTCTAGTTCTGAACCGGTTCCCATGAGGATGACATCTGGCTTATTACCGGCTGAGTTGTCAGAGATGATGTACCCACCTTTCTCAACTCCCTCAATTGATGTGCCAGGAAGATTGGGAAGCTTTTGGCGAGATAAAGCTAGGACTGAGGGCCTCTTCCTGTTCAGAATAGCCACTCTGTATGAACCGGCAGTTTCATTACCATCAGCTGGGCGGAGCATCAGGATGTTAGGCATTGCTCGGAAACTTGCCAGATGCTCAATCGGCTGATGTGTTGGCCCATCCTCTCCAAGTCCAATGGAATCGTGCGTCATCACATATATAACACCAGCTCCAGACAAGGCAGAAAGCCTCATTGCTGCTCTCATATAGTCAGTAAAAACAAAGAATGTGGCACAATATGGGATCAATCCTGGGGTATGCAGTGCAATGCCATTGCAGATGGCACCCATTGCATGCTCCCGAACACCAAACCTTAAATTGCGCTCTTCTGGAGTGTCCTTTTGGAAGTTACCAAACGCCTTCAGCAATGTCATGTTGGACGATGCAAGGTCAGCACTGCCACCGATAAGTCCAGGGACAACTTTGGCAAGGGCATTCAGGTTGGTTTGAGACAAATTTCTGGTGGCATCACCAGGGGTCTCTGGAGTGTATCTCTGTAAACATGAAGCAGAGAGTTGTCAAATTAATTTGTCATCAAGATTCATGATTATTACTCCAATACAGTTGGAGTCGGCATCCTCTATTCCTCTGTTGATAAATGATAAGCCAAGAAAATAATATCCAATACAGACACAAAATCCAAGGAAAAGCTCGATGAACTTCTCTCTTTCGAGAGATCAATATGAAGCCCAGTACAAGGGAAAGAAACAGTAAATGAATAAAATATTATTTACTCACCGGAAGAGCTTTCTCCCAGTCAGAAGGTAATGTGCCTTCAATGATCGATTTCAATTCTGCGGCATCTGCTGCATATTTCTTTTCATACTCAGCAAACTTGGTGTTCCATTCAGCTTCGAGAGCAGCACCCTCAGGAATGTGGCGACTCCAATGGCTGGGAATATACATTTACAAGTTACTTCTTAATCCATTTTCAGTACCAGATAACTTGTTAATGAAAGCATATAGTAGCTCACCTTTTCACATCTTCAGGCACGTGGAACGGCTCATGTGCCCATCCTAGATTCTGCCTGGTGGCATCAACTTCCTTAGCACCCAGAGCACTCCCATGAACACTATATGAATTTGCCTTGTTTGGGGAACCAAAACCAATAGTTGTTGTTACCTGCGAATGAACATAATTGTCAGCAATCAGCATCTTAAAACACCTATCTAACAGCTTCATAAAAGCATCCCAAAAAACAAATTTTGTACATCTTGTTATACACTCAAATCCTAATTTATCAAGGACTAAGCTCGATGGTTCAGAAACTGAAAAAATCTCAGAGGGTTCAAAATCTATGTTATAGGTCGATGCGCATATGGGTCCAAAATATATAAGCGGTAAATGTATAAACCTTGATTAAAGTAGGCTTGTCAGTTACTGATTTGGCTTCTTTGATGGCTGCCCGAATCTCATCATAACCAGTGTTTCCATTCTTTACCCATATGACATGCCATCCAAGAGCCTCAAAGCGGGCATCCACATTTTCAGTGAACGCAATCTCAGTGTCACCATCAATTGAGATGTGATTGTCATCATAGAATGCAAT
This sequence comes from Sedum album, assembly GCA_006409495.1. Classification (NCBI taxonomy): domain Eukaryota; kingdom Viridiplantae; phylum Streptophyta; class Magnoliopsida; order Saxifragales; family Crassulaceae; genus Sedum; species Sedum album. The sequence goes on along the minus strand of QZGG01001336.1, from coordinate 41,464 downwards.
CAATTTTCCAAGCCCCCAATGAGCCGCAAGAGAACAAGCCTCATTGGCAATTCCCTCCATCTGGCAACCATCTCCCAATATAGCATACCTGACAAAACAATCAACCTTAATCACCCACCCCACCAATAACCCAAACCAGGAAAAAGTATGTTAATAGATCCAAAAAGCAAACTCACGTGTAGTGGTCCACGATCTCATTCCCTGGCTTGTTGTATCTGGCAGCCAAGTGCTTCTCAGCAAGAGCCAAACCAACGGCATTAGCAATACCCTGTCCAAGAGGACCTACATACATATACAATCTTACATCATCCATTACACTATCTAGTACCAAATAATTATTGAACTTAACATAAGTAAAAAACAAATGCTCACCAGTCGTAACTTCAATTCCAGGCGTCTCAAAATTTTCCGGATGCCCTGGTGTCTTGCTTCCCCATTGACGGAAGCTCTTCAAATCCTCCTCCTGTTATACACGAATTATAACATTCAATAAATAACAAATTTAAGCTCAGTCTTATCAGTAAGAATCTCAAAAAGTGTAAAGTACAATCTTTCAAATGAACTGAATCTGAAGGCATCAAACGAACCTTGACGCTGTCATAGCCAGCTAGATGAAGAAGAGCGTATTGAAGCATGCAACCATGACCGGCGGACAAAACGAAGCGATCGCGATTAAACCAGTAAGGATTCTTAGGGTTATACCTCATAACTTCATCATACAACACGTGTCCCATCGGCGCACATCCCATAGGCAAACCAGGATGACCTGAGTTAGCCTTCTCAACCGAATCTACAGCCAAAAACCTAATCGTGTTCACCGACTTATCCACCAAGCTAGTCTCCGCTGTCTTAGTATCATCGATCGGTTTAACCGCCTGAGATCTGATCACTGGGGACGCGATCCGGCGAGACGAGGATACATGAAGGCGGCGAGATGCGGAGAAGGCGGAGGTGGAAGAGATTGATTTGCGAGCGGAGATGGAGGTAGATGTGGCTGTGGTCCGATCGGAGACGGCGGCTGTGGAGAATATGGCTTGGGAGAGTGCGACGGAAGCCATGGCTGTTGACGACGGAGGCGATCGGAGTTTCAGAAATGGAGAGTTGGAGAGAGTGAAGAAATTGAATATTTATATGAGTAAGAGAGGACTCTGTGTAGCTACCAACCAGCGTTGTATAGATCGTCAATGTCTCTTCGAGTGAGAGAACAGGTGAGAAGCACGTGCAGCCGTTGGATCATGTAAGAGGAGATATCTTGACCGTTGATTTTGAGGGAGAGATTTTTGTCTGCTGGTGGGTTGGTGAGATGGTTTAGTGGATGAAAACAAGAAAAAATTGTCATAAGCATTACTCTCTCCGTCCCACAAAGTTTGTCCATCTTTTTAATTATTTGTGAGGTATAAAATAATCAAAATGGACAAACATAGTGGGACGGAGGGAGTATTATTACCAATGTTTTGAATCGATTTCAATCTGATTCCGAATTTAAATTCGAATGGTTTTGTTCACGTCGGTAAAACAAATTAGTGAAAGAGGAACACTGTGCTTCGTACATAAACTTTTTTTTACTTTAAATAAAGTATTGCTTGAGCAGAGATTCGAACTTAGACAGTTACTCAATATGCCTACTTATCACTTGTCTGTCGTTCTAGGACAATTAAAATTTTGCTCAACATTGAGGCGTGTGTGTTTTTGGTTGGTGTTAGGGTGGTGAACGAGACCAAGAAGGGGTTGTATATGACATGTGTACGTAGAATTAGGCAGTTTCGACCAACAGGACATCAGCACACTCCCGTAGTCGGGGTGTCTAGCAAAGCCCTTCACTTTCAAGCTTTTTTTTTTGATTCAAGGTGAGATGTTTCATTCATAAGGAAAAGATATTACAATACGTGCAAATGAAGCATAATCGAAGGGAAACAGGCAAAGACAAATCTACATCGAGAAAGTCTTATCAAAGACAGTTGAAGAGCAGGCCATGATCGGCGCCATCCCAAACGAACTCACCAAAGACCAACCACCGTCCGGACTCGAGAAAACCACACAGCAGCCCAAACAGCAGACCGAGAGGGCAAACCAAAACCAGGAAAGGCAGGAAACCAAGATCAAGGGCTGGCCCAACAAGCCCAAGCAGCAAACCCAGCAACCAGGCCCAAGTAGCAAACCCAGCAACCAGGCCCAAGCAGCAACCCAACCAGCAAGCCCAAGCAGCAAACCCTAGCGCCTCCGCCGCCACCACCCTGACCCGCAGCCCAGCCGCGAGCAACCATTGCCGCCTCCAGCCCGTCGCACCACCTCGCCGTCGACCAACCCAGCCAATCGCATCAGCCGCATCTCCAGATCGGCCGTCCGCAACAGCCCAGCCGCATCTCCACCCGCAACAGTCCAGCCATCCGCATCCGCAACAGTCCAGATCGGCCGCCATCTGCAGCAGTCCAGCCATCCGCATCAGCCGCATCACCGGGTCAGCCGCCGTCGATCAACCCAGCCTTTCATCCAACCCAGCCGCCGTCGATCGACCCATCCGCGAAGCATCAGACCGACGCTCAGATCTGGCCGTCCCCGACTCCAGTCCACCCCCCGTCTCCGTCCGGCGCTCAGATCCGACCGACGCACATCTCCGCAGTTCTATCCGAAAGCTCGCCCGTCACCAGGCCGAAAATCACGCGGAGGCTTGGATTGACGACCAAGCCCTTCCTCCCCGCAAAAGGCGACATCCAACCCGTGACCAAGCCCAGATCTGAACCACGGCAGACCGTCCTCGAACCATCCCAAGACAATCCCCGAAACGGGGCAGAAAACAAACACATGGCTTGAGGAAAAGCTAGCACTCGGCTAGAGGAAAGCAAGGGCAAAGAAGCACCATTATTGAAAGGGAAAGACATAACAGGAAAGGGAAACCGAAAGGAAAGCTAACGGAAGCAGAAAAGGAAAAGGGGGCGGAGGAGGAACAGCACCTCCAAGGAGGCCGTCCTCCCCAGCCCAGATCTGGAACACGTACGGAAAAACCCTTTTAGAGAGAGGCCAGAGAAAAAGATTCATTTTCAAGCTTGTGTTCCTTGAATTTGCTAGCAGTGCAAGCTACGAAGGATATTGAGAGTGATTCATTGTAAAAAATCCTTACAAAAATTTTCGGAAAATAATGTCAAATGAAGTAAGCCAGTAGCGATCCGTGACTGAATGGCAATTTGCCAACTGCGGTAGGTTTTTCGAATTATTTACAGGAATTTGGTTGGAATGGTAGATAAAATTATGAAGGGTAGGTGCATTGAAGTAATTGGTATTGACATGTCGAAATAACATGTTCAACAATCAACAATACAGAAAAGGAGTTGGGAAATTCGACGTACACCACATATTCCCTATTAAAAGTGAAATTCGACCCGGCCCATTAGGCCCAATTACAAACCTTCCTTAGACCTCCAGAACCTGCGGACGAGTTCGACCCGAATCATCAAGAACATGACAGCACTCCGTTGCTGCTTAATCTCCACGTCTCTCCCAAAACGCCACCGTTTCAATCTCCTTCCTCCATTTGCCACCTCCCTCCTCCGACCACCGACCGTTCTCCGCCCTCCGAAACATCCGTCTCTAACCATGGCTTTCTCCTCATCCTCCTCCACACCAATCGACTCACCACCCGAAACGAACCAGACTCAAATCAATCACGTTCTCAAATACCACAACGAAACGAAGCACTCATTCAACAACTACGCACGCGGTCCGCGCGGACTCGATTGGGCGAATCAACCGAATCCTTTTCGACGATACGACGACGCTCCAATCATCCCACTTCAACATCCGTCAACGCTTAAACACTCTGCTTCGTCAAACGGCGACGTTTTCAACGACGCTGCTCCGTCGTATCAGTCGCTATTCACCTCCTTGCCGACTCCCAAGCCGATTACTAAAGCAACGATCTCACAGCTTCTCTACGACTCGTTAGCTCTCTCGGCTTGGAAGAGTACTGGCTACTCGACATGGTCGCTTAGAGTAAACCCTAGCAGTGGGAATCTTCACCCTACTGAATGTTACATTATCGCACCGGCGATCGGTAATGTTTCTGACTCTCCTTTTGTTGCGCATTATGCTCCAAAAGAACACGCTTTGGAAATTAGAGCTGAAATTGCATCTGGTTTTTTTGCTAATTTGTTTCCGGAGAATTCATTTTTGATTGGTTTGTCATCTGTGTTTTGGCGGGAAGCATGGAAGTATGGGGAGAGGGCGTTTAGGTATTGTAATCATGATGTAGGGCATGCGATCGGGGCTATAGCGATGGCTGCGGCGGAGCTGGGGTGGGATGTGAGGATTTTGGATGGATTGGGGTATGAGGAGTTGAGGAAATTAATGGGGTTAGATGTTTATAAGGAGTTTAGGATTCCATCTAGGCCTGTGAAGGGGAGTATGCCGGAGATGGAGTTTGAGCATCCTGATTGTGTTTTACTGGTCTTTCCTAATGGGGTTACGGGTTTTGATGTGGATTATACAAAGCTGAGTGCTGCATTGGCGGAGTTTCCGGAGTTTGAGTGGAAGGGGAGACCGAATATTCTTAGCAAAGAGCATATTTGCTGGGATGTTATTTATAGAACTGCAGAGGTGGTGAAAAAGCCGTTAGTGGTTGAAGACGGATTGAGAGTTAGCGCATTTAGTAAAAGTAAGGAAATTAGCGAGAAATGTTATAAAAGGCTTACTGTTAGGGAAGTGGTTAGGACAAGGAGGAGTGCAGTTGATATGGATGGAGTTTATGTGATGGAGAGAGACACATTTTATCAAATGTTTGCATTGTCTGCCAACTGGAGTTTGTGAGAACGGAGAGAAACAAGGGAAACCATGTGCTTTGCCATTTCGTGCTCTTTCTTGGGATGCAGAAGTTCATGCCGTGTTGTTTGTGCATCGAGTGTCAGGTCTTCCTAAGGGATTATACTTTTTGGTTAGAAATGAGGCACAGTTTGACGAGCTTAAGAAAAGTACTAGACCTGATTTTAAATGGGTGAAACCTGAGGGTTGTCCTACGGATCTCCCCTTGTATGAACTAGCTAGAGGTGATCTTCAGGTTCTCGCAAAACGCATCTCATGCCACCAGGTATCTTATGGGGCTCTTCACATAGTGACGTACTTTTGAACTTTGTCATGCCAAATCATTGTGTCTTTTTTATTAGGTTTCAGATATCTGTAGAATCTAAAATTTGTTCTACGTTACTGGCAAAAAATTGCAGGACATTGCTGGTGATGGCTGCTTTAGCTTGGGTATGGTAGCTCGCTTTGAGCCTTCATTACGTGAAAAGGGTGTGTGGATGTATCCGCGATTGTTTTGGGAGACTGGAGTACTTGGTCAGGTATTATACCTCGAATCACATGCAGTTGGTATTTCAGCCACTGGGATTGGATGCTTCTTTGATGATGCAGGTACATTATTTCTAAACATTACTTCCGCCACATTTGTCCAAGTTTGCATCAAAATCTTTAAACTCAGTAATTAGTGTGGTGTTGTAACTCATCATTGGTCTACAAAATTGTTATACAGTTCATGAAATTCTTGGCTTGAGCGGATCGAGCTTCCAAAGCTTGTACCATTTCACAGTAGGAGCACCTGTATTGGACAAAAGGATTATGAGCTTACCGGCATACCCTGGCCCTAGTGTAGATGCATAATAGCAAGTGTAGGATACACCGACATACAGGTAAAAAGAAATCGCCAGATTTTATAAACACAATTACATTCCAAACTCAGCTGGATGTTCCCTGATACTTAAGTGTGCACCACTGACGCTGCTCATCAAATGTTCATATGCCTAATAATTCATGTTACATGCATAATATTATGTAATTTTTAAAATATCTGTGATTTACATTATTGTTAGTTCTAACATATTGTTGTCTGAATATTTGCGGATTTAGTTAGAATAGAGTAAGGTTCAAGAAACACAGGCAGATAAATGCAAGATTGTGAGACAAATATGAAATTTTATTTCTAAATAAACCGTCAAATATATTAAAATTCAATTTTAATTTCAATTGTCCGATCAAAGGCAGCTTATTCGATACAGTTCAGTACAAAACCTTTTCAATGCAAGCCCATTAACAGAACCTCGGCCCAAATTCGTCCACGTGCGTGTTCCTCACGCGCTCACCAGATCTCCGTGATCAAAGATCGACGAAGCTCGAGTCGACACCGCGATTTCACTTCGCTGTCGATCGTCCGTGCCAGTCGCTCAGCGAAATTCAGCTCGGAATATTTCGATTTAGTTTGGATCTGATTGTCGTTGTCTGAGCATGATATGAGCATGGGCGATCCAATCAGTCTGGACCTACAAGAATCAGGTTGGGAGGAGTTACGGAGGGAGGCTAGGAAGATCGAAGGCGATCTTGACGTTAAGCTCTCTTCTTATGGAAAGATTGGATCCAGATTTACGCAACAAGGAGGTCAGTCAGATCGGACACTCTTGATGTTGTCTCCATTTTCGAACCCTAGACTTGTATTTTGCACACTTATGTAGAATAGGACTATATAGTGTCTGTGGATGGTTAGGACTGGTGTAGTGGTGTACTTGTCTGCACCAGTTTTCTTTGAATCACTTGTTTTACTTATGTTTGAACATCTATCAATTGTTTGTTAATGAACATTGATTAACTGACTTTTGAAACCCCATTGGTTAAGAAACCAATAGGATATGGTAATAATGGCAATGGTCTTTGTTAAGATTGAAGCTTGTCTTGACACCTTGGGTTATTCATCACCATTGCCGATATGAATAATATGTGTAAACTTGGTAATCGTTTAATAGATTCAACGATTTGTTTCAAAGGACATTATCTTACAGAGTTGTATGTAAAGGATATAATCATATAACTAAGATAAACTGTGATATCATGCTATCAGTGCACACTCGATGGGGAAGCGGCAGCTTTTCTTTAGTCCCTCCCATTTCCTTTGAGTTTGAGTTAAGATAGTACTATTCTTCAAATCCAAAACTTAAATTTTAATGTAACAACGGGCCTCATATTGAAATTGTAATTTGTAAAGATTTCATGATACTCCATGTAAATATTAGTTTTTATACATAAATATGGTGACTTTTATTTGAAAGTACATTTTTGATTTTTTAGCTCCACTATATTTGTTGTTTAGGCTGCCAAATGGGTTAAGTTGCCCCTGCCTGTTGTGAGGATGATCCTGAAAATGACCTATGCCTGCCTTTGTATTTTGCTATGTGACTTTTGGATTATCTTGAATAACGAGTAGAACATGGTGATGTTTGGATGTGATGACTCCAGGGTATGCTGAAGCTGGATCTCCAACTGTGGGATCCAATAGGTCATGGAAGTCAATGGAAATTGAAATTCAGTCGTTGCTCGAGAAACTACTGGATATCAATGAATCAATGAGTCGATGTGCTGCATCTGCATCGGCCACAACTTCTGTGACCCAGAAGCTAGCAAGGCATCGTGACATTCTTCATGAATTCACACAGGTTCGTTACCTTTTCTAGTGGTCTTCAATGATGCCGTCACTCAGGACTTTAATAGCAGCCCACTAAATGGCTAACATTGCTTCTTTTCTTCTTTAGGAATTCAGGCGAATCAAGGGAAACATAAACTCAATGCGAGAACATGCAGAACTTCTTAGCTCTGTCCGAGATGATATAAGCGAGTACAAGGTAAGTGGATTCTAGTGTTGAGTATGCCTACAATCACCTTCTCATACCTCAATTGGTATTATCTTGCTAACACAGATCTAAAATATTGTGATTTAATAGGCATCAGGAAGCACGTCTCCTAGAATGCAATTGCTTCGAGAGAGAGCCACTATCCATGGTAGCATTTCTCATGTGAGTCTTACTGCTTAGCACTCAACTTATGTATAACTGAATGTAAAATGTGGAATTTAGATTTATTCAGTTATTTGGTTTCATTGTCTTCCTTTCGGATACCGCAGTCATCTATAGGTTTTAAGTTTTTTTACATATTAGACAATCATGCAAGTCTGACAATCTATAAGATTTCACCTACAGTCATGTAATTCGTTGTTTGCATCACTTATCATGGTTTCAATCCAATTTGGAGTTTCTGTATATAGACTTAGAGAATGTGGTGGAAGTTGGATTAGAATTATAGCTATGCTTGATATAATAGCTCAAATTCAAAAATGCTAAGAGTAGAAAGAATGTAGAATCTCGGCAGTATGAGGCAATGCGAATTATGTGAGTAGTTTTGTTACTATCATGGTTATTACAGTGAGAACAATTCTGTGGTTTCACTTAACGGTCAGTCTTGTCAAAACAGATGGATGATGTAATCAATCAAGCTCAGACCACAAGGTCAGTCCTAGGATCTCAGAGGGCTCTATTCGGAGATGTTCAGGGGAAAGTAAAGCTGCTTAGCGACAAGTTCCCAATCATTCGTGGCTTACTTGGTACCAAATAACTTGTAACTAGTTATTTTCTCTTAAATTTAGTTGATTAATTGCATTTTTACATTATAAGCGGTCATTTTGCAGGGGCAATCAGAAGAAAAAAATCAAGAGACACCCTTATCCTGTCTGCAGTTATTGCTGCATGTACGTTATTTCTAATTATATATTGGCTTTCAAAATAACAGGGAAGGCGTGTAATTGTGAGCATCTGAAGCTTTCTTGACAAATTATGTTTTGGTTACTAAAAACCACAAAAACTCTCATACTCACTTAATTCACAACTGTTGATGATCATTCTATTGTTTTTTCCTGCCTTGAGCAAAATTTACATTGAATGCCAATTCCATCCCTTGAATTAGTTTAAGATGTTCTGAGACTGGATACTGATTACCTGCTGGTCAGTCCAGTGTGACCTTTTGTTCCTGTTGGTCTTTCTGTTATCTTCCGTTTTGGTAATTTATACTCCGTAATAGTAACTAGGAAAATTACAGTCGATCGAGTTGGTTGACTTAACCTGCTATATGTAGCCCTTGAGCACTGCCACAGCTGGAATGGAAGTTTGTTGCCAAAAATATTATCAAACCATCATCGTTACTCATCCAAAACGTATCATCTTGCCAAAATTTATAGTCAAATAGAAACAATTTTATGTCGAAGACATCAGATCAATTGTCCAACAGTAACACTCGGTACAAATCCATGTTCCATAAACTTTCCAAACACATTCCATGATTCCATCTTAAGAATAACCTAAAACGCTGCGTTTTATATTGTCCGCGAATTTTAATATAATTAGGAAATAGTTGAGGGATGCTTATGTAAATATTTACATTGGATAAAATCCAGAGAGGTGTAGAAGAAATCTCAGAGCTTAGCATCAGCAACCCCAAGCTGTGCTCTATCTCTCAGCCATGCTTGCTTGCTCATCATCCACGACTCGACTCCTCAATCCATCTTTTAATTGTATGTCTTTGTAATTATTCTCATTTGGGTATTTTCTTTACTGCACTCAACTTGAATTTGCACACTGTATGCAGTTTGTTGATTTTTTAGGACACCCATTTCCTGTGCCCAACTGTGTATTCTTGATGCCCTTTTCAGAAACATTAGTGTATAGATTTCTTTTAGCTTTGAAGTTTAGGTTTGTAGTTCAGGAAGTTTTGTATCGTTTCCTTGAAGTTGCACTGGTCTTTTGTGCTACAATTTTGAGAATAATACAATCAGAGAAAAGCCACACATCGTTTATAAGTACTACTGGGTTATATAATATCATAGAACCAAATCTTCAATCCGAATCTCTTTGGATCAAATTTAGTGCGTAACTGAACATGAACTAGTAATAATAACTCATTTCTAGAGTGAATTTTTTATGTGAATTTGGAAAGGATGCAATGTGATCGTTTGGTTAGCTAAAAATTTGAGAATTTTCATCACAGGTATTAGCCTATCAGAAAAAACTCATTCTCGAAAGAAGCTAGGACTCTTATGCTTTGCAGCTCAAGATATTAAAGATGGCAGGTTATTTTTTAACAAACAGGCCTTTGAATTACTTTCATCATTTGTGTCAACATTGCCTGAGATGTAGCTATGTGTGATTAGGGAGCATAAACTTTTTCCGCTTCACAAAGAAAGTAACCTTAGGCGAAGGTTGATGCTGTTTGTATCAGTCTCCACGGGGTTGTTACCAGCTTTAGCAGCCTTTGGGAAGACAAAAGGGAAAAGCCCCTTTGATGAGCGACGGTTGCTAGAACAAAACCGGAGGATACAAAGAGAAAATAATGTACCAGAGGATTTCCCAAATTTTGTTAGAGAAGGTTTGTCACCAGTTCGATTAATGCTGTTTTCTGATCTTGTCAAGTTTTTGAATGATCTTTTATTTTTTATACTTCATTGGATTTGTGTGGACTGATGAAATTGTGAATCAATGTCAGGCTTTGAAGTAAAGGTGCTTACGCCTGACAACTATATTACGAGTGCATCTGGACTTGTATATCGGGATATTGAAGTTGGTCAAGGTGATTGTCCAAAAGATGGCCAACAAGTAACTTTCCATTATGTGGGCTACAATGAGTCGGGTCGTCGAATTGACAGCACCTACTTGCAGGGTACTCCTGCAAAAATCCGTCTTGGCACCAATGCACTTGTTCCAGGTACATACATTTTGGAGCAAAAGCTCGTGCATTTGGCCCTTTACAAAAGCTAAAGATACTGTATATTATATCGATCAGGCTTTGAGGAAGGGATCCGAACATGAGACCCGGAGGGAAGCGAAGGATAATTATTCCTCCAGAACTCGGACCACCGGTAATTCTCTAAACCCTTCGCACCAAATGGTAGCTTTGAACTTCAATTTATTAGACCATAATTTGATAATCATTGTACGAACTGCAGGTGGGTCCATCGACATTCTTCAGCTCGAAGCAATTCGAAGTGTTTGATGTTGAACTACTGAGTGTTCAAAGCTGTGAAAGAAGAACAATAGTAGGCTTCTACTCTGATGTTGTATGCACCTGAAAATGCTAAATTTGTTTTGCTTCCATCACAGGTGGACATTAATTGAACTTTAAACTTTAGGGTCATCAAGAAGTAACTGATCTGTTGAAAATTTCTGCATTGGTTTGTGCATCTTTTTTCTTTATCCAACAAATTCCAAACACAAAAATAATTACAGTGAATCTTGATGGAACTGAGGGATGAGGTCATTTTCTTCCCAGTAAATGTTATTGCCATACTTAATATCTTAACATTCTTAATCTTAAACAAAAAATATTAAACAGCCGAAGCCACACAATGGAAGTGGATCTTCACTACATCCATCCTAATGATAACCAAAGAAAGTCTAGAATCTAGATACAACTTCAGAGTTCCCAAGGAAGCCAGCCCTTTTTGCGGCACAGCAAGATATGAGCACAATTTAAATTCCAATCCACTTAGCTTGCAGAGCTTATCCATCAGCATCTACAGCTTCCAAATTAGTGCATTGGGTGACGCCGCCTGTAGTATGAATGTTAGATTTTGTTAAAAATTAAATGTGCTGAACAAGTTGAGAGATGGGAGCAAGTCACCTCTTGGGTCTGAAGCGGTCTTCTTCGTAGTCCATCACTCCACCAGATTCTGAGTAACTCTCGTTCTGTCCTCTGGTGTCAGAATCCCCCTGCTATGGTGCAACTTCTGCCACAGAGTAAGTAAGACAAATCGACAAACAATCCTGACCATTTAACTGAATTGGCTTCATGACTAGATTAACACTCGAGTATATAATGGTTCTCAATATATGTCAAGTCCTATTAAGCAGCATAAACTTGAAAGTAATATACCATTCTCCACATACAAAAACAGAAAAGTAACTGATCAAAATTGCATTGTAATGCGAAAGAAGCAAATTAGAAAATGTATAACTGACCCTGAGTGATTGTGACTTCTTAGCTTCATCCAACTTTTCCGCATAGTCCTTCTTTTGCTTCTTATCCAACTCGCTCATTGTATCTGCCCATTTGATCTTCTCTTGTATTGTGAGGAGCAGATTATCTGATGTGGTTAACCTATGGGATTTGCAGATAAATATTTCCAGTTCAGCAGATGGGAAGGAATATCAACTAAGATAACAAAAAACTATACTTCTCAACTAATGGAAGGAATTATAAATTATAGAAGTGAGAAACATGGAGTCATGGACGTTACCAGCTAGATAGAACGTCAATCATATTTCCTAACTGATCTGGTCTCACATCTCTACCAGCTGCGAACTGTACCTGAAGTATAATAATATTTGCATCACATAAATGGTGAGCTATTAAAAGAAGCGTGTACCAACACCGAGATGGTCATGAGCATACCTCAAAGCATCTGCGCAACTGATCCAGCTTACCTCTAACAATTCCCTGTAAAAATCGGCAAAGAGACAATAAAGGGACAACGTTTCCAAAATATATTATTTCTGATGCAGTTAATATTCGTAAATACAACTAATCATGGGATTCAAGATTACAATTGAAATATAACTTACCGCATACATGCACTCAATCAGAAAATCTTCGAGCTCTCTGACATTTGACACATCTAACTCTTGCATCAACTGATCGTAAGGGAGAACCTGCAGAGAAAAAAAATCATGAATCCGGGCAGATAATTTCAGAAAAATATAGATACATTTAATTAGTGGATCAGTATAATGCAAAAATCAAATTTACAATACACATGGAGAGACAATACTGATAAGTTAATACGTCATCCAGCATTCGATCGAGTCATCTAGACTCACTACCAAGATATAACGAGGACCACGTCTACGGTTGACCATACTAATTTCTAAGTAAGAAGTTAAAAAAAATACAGAACGATTATGTTATGATTCTGAATATTTCTTTCCTCAAAGAAATTAATCACGTACGGCCGTACGGGTACCTAACCTTCAAAAAATTCACATCATATTCAAGAAAAGCCTCAAATTCACAACGGATTCAAGAACAGCCTCAAATTCACAAGAAAACAAAATAAATTTTGACCTGATTTTAACCATAATCTGAATTACCAAATCAAGTAACCAAAAATCAGTTAAAGAAGAATAATCGAAGTAAATATATCTTGTGGTTAATGCAAACCAAGTGGGAAAAGAGAACTAGAACCAAACAAGATTCTTTTTGGGGAAAAATATCCAACTCATAAAAGTTAAAACTTAAATACCTTGCTAGTCTCGGCTAATGAAAGCATGGTGAGCTGTTTAAGCTTAAGCACTTGTTCCGGCACCAGTTGGAGAAGACTGCCTGCATTGCCTGAAAGATACAATTAGATTTATAACAAGACTCGCTCTACTTTAGCCACCAAATTCAACAACATTGCCTGCATTGATATATTTATTTCAAACAAAATTAAAACATCCTCTTCGTAGTTAGTTATCAATAATTTACCCACAATTAAATATATCAATCAATCATAAGCCACCAGTCTCTAGCCATGAAACAAACTAGTGAACACATTAAATCAGTATATCAGTCAGGATGAAATACATCTTGTAACTGTAGTTGATCTATTGAAATTCAGCAGTGAACTACGAAACAGACTTCACCAACATACAAGCATAACTTCAACCATACAAAATTAAGATCCAACAAAAATAAGAGCTCATCTTTACCCACATATAATAAAAGTCTCTTAAAATACTAAGCGTAAACAACTCAAGTACCAAAAGAACTCACTCTTATAATCACTCCACGTCCCATAAGCGAACAATCGCAACAAGTTGAGATACACAGACTGTCCAGTTCCTTCAAGCTGCACTCAATCATTCAATAAAAACACTCATCACGCCACATAAAATCTTCCAATCATCAACCATTGACTTCACACCAACAAAATTTAAAAAAATCAAACCTTGGCGATGTTGGGAACAGCTAGAAGCTCAGAGAAAGCGAAGAGCGAGGGGTTCGAAGTAGCTTCCAAGATGACTATAGAAAGAGAGGAGCCTTCGAGCGACGATGCTTGCTGAACGTAGTGGTCGATCAAGTCCGCTTGCTTGCGCTCGATCTCCATGTTTTTGTAATTGGGGATTCAAATCAAGGAAGCTTCAATTTAGGGATTTGGGAGTTTTGCTGCTCTCCGAGATTTTCAGGGTTTGTACGAGGAAGCCGAGATCGCAAGACGAGACGGTTTTCGATGAAATTGAACCGATGTTTTGATTTTCGATTGTTCTGTGTTGGCTTCGGTTCGACCATCGGTCCAACATCAGTGAAACTCAGTTTCGAATTTCGATAGTGTAATTTAAATTTTAAAATATCAAACATATGGATAAGTTCAGGAGACATCTTCCTATTAAGAATCCGGGAGCAGCTTTTGACGGTTTCAAACCGTCACCCAAACTGTCACCCACGATCTCTCTAACCGTCACCTCTCAAACCGTCACCCACGATCTCCCAAACCGTCACCTCTCATTATTCATTCAATGATGATTTGTAGTTTTTAAAAACCACTTGAATCCCTAATTTTATACATTGAATGAATAATTATTTCATTTAAATATATTATGAAATTAAAATTACATGCACATATTTATGTGCAGAAACCAATAGTGGTAAGAATTTGTGAGGTCAAAGCAGTTAAACTTGACTATTATTTTTTGAGCAAATATTATTCGTTAGATTATTAAAAATCGACGATCGTATTTCACGATAAGTATTTGTGAAATCGATGGATTAAATATGCTGGTTGATTTTGCAAAATATACGCCGCACGGCGGTTAGAATTGGCGGTTATTTTTGAGTTTAAAATATTAATTGTTAGATTATTAAAAATCGATGGTATATTTCACGATTTACAAATATTATGTTCCTTTTTGAAATATTCTCTCAAACATAATAATTCTAAAATCGAATTTAAGTAATATAAGTTTATGTTTAATTAACGTTTTCATTAAAATATGAGATAAAAAAATAATATATTTTTGTAAGACGGAATAAATAAATTCAATGATTAAGATTAAAATTGGTTATTAATTAACTGAATAATTAAATTAATAAATGGTTTGAGTTGATAATTATTTTAATTTAAATATTATCGTTTGAATAATAAATGATTGAGAACGTGTCTCGTCGTTTTACAAATACTTACTATTTATGATCGACATAAAAATTTAATGAAACATATCAAACTTTAATAAAAACATTTTTACACATTTTTTTGGAAGCGATGTCGGCACGGAAAGTGAGCGCATTAACTTCTAGAAAGCGATCGATACCAACAACAACTTCACCACAACTCACCGACCTTCCTTCCGCAGCTTCCTTCAATCTCTTCGTCAATCGCATATCCGAGCCCTAATCGTCAGTTGATTCACTCAAATGGCTCTCGTCGCCAATGGTGAACCGAACCAAGTCCCGCAGTCCTCCACCGTGGAAGAGGCGTCAAAAATTGGTTCAGAGTATTCTCCCGCTCCAGCGGCGACGAATGATTCTCCTGAGCTGTTTAGCCCGTCCCCTAGTCGTCAGAAAGAGCTCGATGTTGCGGTACGACGTTTTTATATGATCTGCTGCTGCTTTTGATGTTTGTTGAGTTCTGATAATTTGATTGTTTGTGAATGTGATGGTTTTTTGTATGTTTGTTAGTCTGCAGCTGCGTTGAGGAGCGAAGAGTACAGACAATTGTTTCGTCTTCCACCTGGCGAGGTAAGTGTCCTTTTCTTTAAAAAGACTACAACTTTTTACCAATATATCTTATTGTTTTGTTAACTATATATCATTGTAGGTTCTCCTTCAAGATTTTAACTGTGCTTTACAAGAGAATATGCTTTATCAGGTGATGATGATCTGTGATGTTCTTTACATAGTTTCGCTCAAGATGAACTCTACTTTGTTGTCCATTGGAGTTATGTTTTGGTTGTTGGTTACTTATCATCCATTTTTATTTAATGGCTTACTGCAGGGCCACATGTACCTGTTTCGTAACTATGTTTGCTTCTATTCAAATATATTTGGATTTGAGACAAAGGTATTTGTCGTCAGTGTACACAATTGTTTGAAAGGTAGCTGACAACTGCCTCACAAACTGATAAGTTGTATTTTGTGTAGAAAATAATACCATTCAGTGAGATAACCTTATTAAGAAGAGCAAAGACTGCTGGAATTTTTCATAATGCGATAGAAATTTTCACCGGAGAAAGAAAGGTAATCTTCAACTGTTTAAGTTGCTATCCTGCTTCATTTGGTTGCGGAGATCCAGCTCGCTTAGCATTGAATTTGTGATGTTTGTCTTATTCAGTTTAATTTTGATGTCATTAAAACCACTTAATTTTGCAGCACTTCTTTGCTTCATTCTTGTCTAGAGATGAAGCTTTCAAACTCATAAGTGATTTGTGGCCTGACAGTGAAAACAATGGCAATGAAAACTTGCGCCAAGAGGTAAATCATTCGCTATGGTAGTCCTACAATGGGGTGTGGGTGGTTCACGATAACATTCCACGCTTAAACATATGTACGAACTGTTTGATTTCCCAATAACATGGAGTAATTTAATTGTCAGCAATGAGCATTGCAGATAAATACCTATGTTCATCATTCCTTGTTCAACCATTTTAGATAGTACCTGGGGACAAAAACATGCATGCACGTTATGAGCCGATCGCTTACTACAAGATTTTGCAATTGACTTCTGTGTGATTAATTAGTAGATAACATTCAAAATTATCCTTGTTCTCCAGGATTGTCCGTCTGAATCAAGTGTTCATAACATCAAACATTCGGAAATTGATAGTATGGACAGCTCTGTGCGTCTTCCCATCGTCGAAGATAAGAATAGACCAATAACTTCATCAATACAACAAGAAGATGTGGAGGTAGCATCCCAGGGAACTAATATTAATTCTTCAACCCCTGGCAATGGTATCATTTTGAAACAGGAAGATACAGAAGCTCCCAAGGGTTAGTTTAATGTCTGAATATGTGAAATGTGAATGCGTACTATTTGGTTTTCCTCCATTGAATGGTAGCTAAAATTTTGGTCGCAATGGCATGCATGCGGTTAAATTGCAGAGAGTATGAACAATGAGTTATATAGTGTCAGGTTGTGTTGTCTAGGTGAGTGAGGCTATATGCTTAAGTGCTTATGAGGGTTATGTAGATAGGAAGAATAAGTAACCGATTAAAGAAAGGTAATGTGGCTGAAAGCAGCTCTGAAAAAGTCAGTGCAAGAGTTTTAGGGATCCTCATACTCATCTTTAGCAAACAAACATTCTCGTGGTTGTAGGAGAATGCCTTGCATTAAAGGCAGCCTTTGTATATAGGACTTTTAGTTTCAAGTATTCACGATTCAGAACTCCAAAATCTGAGAGTTGGGAACTGTCTTTCACAATGAAAACAAATCATAAATTTATAGTGAGAAGCTCCATCAAAGTGTAAGTAATGTAGTGCGCGTAGTCTATGCTGTAGAAGAGTTTTTTCATTTAATTTTCTCATCATTATGCTGACCTCGATCTCACGATAGCATTTTTGACTCAACCCATGCAGTGCCTGAGGACTTTGTGAAGGTCGCAGAAGCTAAGTTTCCGGTAATATTGAGAGTCCTTATTTCGTTCCCTGTTCCTTATCATTCTTTGGAGAGAAATTCATTGGAAGTGGTGTTTTTGGAACAGATTAAGGTGGACGACTTTTTTAGATACTTCTTTTCAGACTCTACCTTTGTTGAGATTTTTCGTAAATGCTGTGGAGATACAGGTGATATATCTCCCAATTTTGTTTCCTAACACGTCAGGAAGGTTGTATTGCTTCCCTATTTTCAAATTGTCTAACGTCTGATGTTTACAGACTTCAAGTGTACTGCATGGAGTCCTAGTGACGAGTTTGGGCATGTGCGTGAGTTAGCATTTCTGCATCCAATAAAGTTTTACTTGGGTAGGTAACCTGGGAGTGTCAACTGTTTTGTCATAAATACGGGATAGATTCTTTCGTTATATATTTGACTTACAAATTTCCACCCCTGTGTTCAGGTGCTAAGTCTGGCAGCTGCAGAGAGACGCAAAAAATTCAAGCATACAGAAACAGGTATGGAAATTTGTGTGCAGTTTTATTCAGATTACCGCCTTCAGTATTTAAACCCAAGGTTATTGAATTTCTTAAATTTGATATTGGACATTGCCTTACAACTAGATAAGCTATGCTAGGCATCTCTCGAGCTTCGTAAAAACTAAAAAAGCATTTCCTCCTATCCTCGAATATGTTTATTGGTCTTCATTTACTGTTCAGAATCACATTGTCATCATCCTCCAGAAATTAGTCTGGCCACGAAATCATATTGTACTTTGTTGTCTATGGTAGTCCGACAAAAACATCGGACTTATGACCCCTTTCTGGTTTCCCAGATTTTGAGTCACAAACCTCTCAGTTGTGCTATTTTTTTATATTCTTGGATTATCTGTGCTTAGGTGGCGACTCCTTTTGGTTCCCATATGCTGTTCCTTTTTTTACTGAGTAATTCAGATGGATATATAAACTATTGTAAATACCTTAATGGCCTAATACAGGTGTTAAAAATGTTAAGATTAGGGTTCGATGTGATGGGTGCTTAGGTTTTAGGAGAATTTCATTAGGCATTTCATGGGGGCGTAATGGATGCTGATGCTCTTATGGGCGTGTTCTTAGTATTTATAATCTCGCATACTCGAGATACACATTTAATGAAATTTCTACAGGCATTTGATTGTTCAGACATCACAAGAAGTCAATGGTGTGCCTTTTGCTGATTATTTCACTGTAGAGGTGAGCCCTCATTTGTCAACCACACTGAATAACAAAATTGAGTCACTGTTGCCCTTACACTTATTTGAGTCACTAAAACAAATTTGGCCACTCAAATGCAAAGCATTTATATACGTTAGGACTGAGTTTCCTCCTGTTTGTTTTGTGACATAGAATGCCAACATATCCCTCCAATTTGTCTTGCCTACACAAAATCACCTATTCTGTTCATTTAGAACTAGAGTTTTTCATTTGCCTTCAGTTTGCATTAATCCGTAAGCCATTTAAGCTTTTTCGTAACTTCTGTTTTGGCAGCACTTCACCTTGAATGTAAATAGTTCATGGTTGCGAGTGGAATCCTATAGTTATCATTTGCAAGCTCAATATTTTCTTATGTTTTCTATGTTCTCCGTTGGTGTTGGTCTCACATTATATTTTACTCTTGATATACAGCAATAATTGTTTTTTCAACTTCTGCCCGACTCCAAATCAATACCTGAGCTGCCTTTTATGGCCATACAATCATTTCTTTATGATTCTGAGTACCAAGGATGTGGAGTACATTTTAACTTTTGTTTGGTTTTGTCTCTAAATTATTTATAGGGGATATGGGATGTGGAGAATAATGAGTCTGAAGAAACCTGTGTTATGAAGGTGTATATAAACGTCCTATTTTCGAAGAAAACCATGTGGAGAGGTAGGTATTGTTTAGAGAATATCTAATATGTACACCTGATGAGTTGTGATAGGGGAACGTGTGTATAGTTGGTATTGACTTATATATACACGTCTATATCTTATCGTAGGTCATTATGTTATGTCACATTATACTACCAATAATCTGGAAGAAAGAATACCATTAGTTGCTACTATGACTATGAATACTAATAAATCACCTTAGGACTTGAACTACAATGTGGGACTTAGTAATGTTAGAAGAGGCATTAATTGTCTGTAAAGAACAGAAGACAAAAGATATGATGCATGCTCGTGCGTGCTTTCATAGACTGGCTTTGTGCTAGTTGTATTTTAGCTTGTTTACATAACTGAAATTTCACAATAGAACTTTCGCAATGGACTTTTGTGCCTCTGCTTAATTTACAAGTGAACATATTCATACAGGGAAGATCGTGAATTCTACTATGGACGAGTGCCGCGAAGTTTTTGCTACATGGATAAATATTGTACATTCTCATTCCCAATTCAATTGCACATCAGCATAATACTTGATAATTTTGTATAAGACATTATTTTCCTTTGACAGGCACATGAGTTATTAAGAAAGAGGAACCTCGAGAAACCAGGTTAGTATCAAAAGACTAACCGTTACTCTATATTCGTTGGTAATTAACATAGTTATTGCTAATTGGATGGCAGAAATATCTTCACATTCTCTGAATGAGGACATTACGGATCCTACTGATCTAGAAACAGAAATTGGGGAATGTTCAAGAGTATCACCGGAAACTACTTTTCACCGCCTTCGAATGAAGGGAAGCTCGCAACAATATTTGGTTTCCAAAAAAATAAGGGCTACCTCCCTCACCTTTTAATCGTAACAGTTGGTGTTCTCCTTTTGATGCAGGTATTCATTACTAATGCTTTATGACATTATTACGTTTATATTTTATATTTGTAAGAAAAATCCTCGTATTAGTGATTTATATGCCTCGCTGGTAGTCTTCTTGAATTCCCGTTTCTTTAAGGATCTGAACTATTATTAATCACACACTGCTACCTCAATTATTAACAAACGTCTCTGTTGTCATCCGTGCAGTTGACGATATTACTATTACTACCAAGATCACCTCAAATCCAGCCAGTATATCAGATGGAATACTTAAATGGCATGAATAACCAATTGAATCCATCGCCTCAACAATTAGCATGGCTAGAAAAACGAGTCTACCACCTCAAACAAGAAATGTTCATGGTCGAAACCCGGCTTGAAAGGATGAGACTGGAGCACAAACAACTTAAATCTCAGCTAGAAGACTTTGAACACTTTAGTACAAGATTGACTGAATCTAGTCAAGACTCAAGATCAGAACCATTGCGACCTGGCCTATAGTGATATATAGTGTACGCTTCTCTGTGATGCTATGAAATACTAATTTATGTACATTCTCGGTAAGACTCAATGCTCGTTCTTACGTATGCTCCTTAACCGTGTCGTATATGCGCCTTTACTAGGGCAGAACTCTCTGTATAAAAATTTCAGCAAGATTTTGTAAATTTTCATCATTGATTTGTTGCATTAGAGTCAGTTCAAGTGATCTGTAGCACACTTGGTGATTGCCTCTAGACAAGGGATGATAATCCGCAATTAAAATGACGTCGTTCTTCATACAAAAATACAAGAACGATATCGTTTAATCAAGAATTGAACCCAGAATAATTTTCAAAATAACGATTTCGATCAGTCGAGCCGTGATTTTCGAGGCGACGACGACGACGTGATCTCGTCGGAAGTATCTCTCGATTTTCCGATGGCGCCAGTTTCAGCGTTAGCGAAGTACAAATTGGTATTTTTGGGAGATCAGTCGGTGGGGAAGACGAGCATCATTACTCGATTCATGTATGACAAGTTTGACAACACTTATCAGGTACATCGGATCCGATCGGATTTTATTTTTTAGCTACGGAGTATTGCGTTCTGGTTGTTTAGGTTGAATTTTGTGGAAGTTGGATTTGTGCATATTCAATAATATGATAAAGAGTTTGGAGGTTTATGGTGTTGTGGATCTGATCTTGTGCTTATGTTTGATTTTTAGGCCACAATTGGTATTGATTTTCTTTCCAAGACAATGTATTTGGAAGATCGGACAGTTCGATTGCAGCTATGGTAAGAAGATTAGTGTTACTGTTATTGCTTAACAGTTTTCTTTCAGATTAGAATTTGCTTAAGAAAGTGTTACTTGTTTGATTTTGGTAAAAACATTGCTTTCTTATTCTACCTTGTTGATTGCACTAGATCCTTTATCTTTGATTCTTGAAAATTTTAGTGTTTTCGCATGTTTATACTTTATATTTATTGTTGATTTCTGTTGTTTAATGGCAAATTGGCAACAGGGACACTGCTGGACAGGAAAGATTCAGAAGTCTTATTCCCAGCTACATCAGGGATTCATCCGTGGCTGTCATTGTGTTTGATGTTGCAAGTAAGAGTTTTGGGATATAGTGCCTTCTAGGTTGTCACCCTTTTGCATTAATGGACTGTGTATTCCTGCATAATGTTCTTTTCTTGAGACTGATTTATTGTGACACTGTTTAGGCTGTATGTGGCTCTCAATTCTCTTTAAGCTATGATGAAATATTGTCGCATGAAAATTGAATTATTTGATGAGATATCATGTTTGATTAAGTGCACTCCCTCTCTAATTTTTAGGCAGGCAGTCTTTTCTAAATAATTCCAAATGGATTGAAGAGGTCCGCACTGAGCGGGGAAGTGATGTTATCATCGTTCTTGTGGGGAACAAAACTGATCTTGTTGAAAAAAGGTAGTGATGACTGTTTAGTGCAATCATTTTTCATTCGATGTATGTACAGACTTGTTCCCGTTGACTGTATCATTGTATCTTTCTGCTTATTTTATTTAGTAGTCTAACGACCCGAGGTCAAAACAAAAGAATTTATTTTTTATTACTAATATAAGTCTTAGTCACCTCGCCACACCAACTGAAATGACTTAGGCATGCTTCTGAAGAGTTAGTTATTGTAGTAGACATACAGCATTGGGCCATTTCTCCTATTAAGAAGGTCGAAATTGAATACATATTTAACTGCGAACGAGATTTATAGATGGTGGTTTAATTTTTCGTATTTTGGGTGTTTATCTATTAAATGTTAATACTTTTGCTCTCTACTTTTAATCTGAACAGACAAGTCTCGATAGAGGAAGGGGAAGCTAAGGCCCGTGAACTTAATGTTATGTTTATCGAAACAAGTGCTAAAGCTGGGTTCAATATAAAGGTAACTACTGAGTAGACCGTATGCTTTACCAGTACTTGTGTTAACTTAGTATCACTGCCTTTTAGAATTACTGTATACCCTCTGTGGCTTGTTGTTTGAAACATATTTTATTTTGATCTTTCAAATTATCTAGAACAATGAACGGGTCATGATGATTAATGAGGTTTTCGACAATCGCGCAGGCGCTTTTCCGAAAAATTGCAGCGGCCTTGCCAGGTATGGAAACACTATCTTCAACGAAGCAAGAAGACATGGTGGATGTCAACTTGAGGTCCAACAATGCAAATGCATCACAGTCGCAACAACAATTTGGAGGATGCGCTTGTTAATGTAGTTATGAAGTGAAATGGTTCTTAGTCAGATAGGCTTCTGTTCATCATGTTTTGAATGGTTAGTCAGTAGACTACCCATTCATACAGTTATATGACTACCCATATTTCTCGGAAATTATATGCCACGTTGAAGACATGTACTTATATGGGAGAGATTAATATCCGATATTGTTGTTGTCTATGAATATATAGATTCAAAAGAAACAGGTAACTTTTTAACTCATACACTTTATAAAGAGGTTGTATCATGTGCAATCATCAATATTGTTGAACTTGTATTCTGTCATGAAATTGCATCACGTCATTCAGGGACGGATCCAAAATTGAAAACATGTAGAACTATTTTTTGTTAATATGAAATAGGTAGGGCTGAAAAAATTAATTTAATAGGGTGGAATTTAACTTTTTCATATTTTAGTTGAAGTTGCTTGGGCTTAAGCCCATATGGCCTTTGCCTGCATCCATCCCTGACGTCATTTCACTTACCTGTAAAATATGTATAACTCACATGTTTCATTAATATTAGTAGTTTCTGCACATATATATGTGCAAGTAATTTTTTTTATAATATAATTTATAAGTAGTTTATAGCTGATAAGTTAAATGTGTAAATATGAAATTGAGGAAGGGTATTTTGGGAAGATGGATTGTGGCTTCAAAAGAAACTGTCAATTCACTCCTACCCGTTTTATATATAGGATAGATACGTACACACAATTTCGTGTATTAAAAAAATACATTCAACGAATACAAAGTGAAATTCATAAATCCATCAATTGTCATAAAAATAAAGATGGATGAGTAAGTAGCACTGGCTTTTCGCAAAGCAACTAGAGACGATAAAACGGTGACCGTAGAGAGTTTGAGCTCAAACACAACTGGAATGATAGACTACATGAGTTGGCTATATCAAATATTAAGGCACCTGCTTCAGCATTTACAGTACTACAAAAATAAGCTTTAGCATTTACAGTACTACAAAAATAAGCTTCAGCATTATCAATAGTACAAAAATAAGTCGTACACAATTGAATCACAGTCACATATCTTTAATTTAGTCACGTATCGGTCATAGTTATGCGCACACTGATATGCTGTCATTATGCGGCAGAGACTTAATGAGTTATGGCCTCATGCTGCTATCTAATATCTACTACGGAAATCAAAGTACTAGAAGGGAGGAAATTGAAAGGTGGTACACATGATATTTAACATGATGACAGTAAAAACAAAAAAACAACCTTGAAGTGATCCCTTAAATTCCAGATCCTCAATCGTGATACATTGCTTTTGGATCGAGGTTAGCTTGTATCTCTAGTCGTGAAGGTCGACTTGTCCCTCTATACGACTAGTCGCAGCGGAATAAACACAAGTAACGTAACAAATGAAAGTAAATGAAAGCTCACGATTTTAGGTGGAAACCCAACAGGGAAAAACCACCCCTTCCAGCAGCTACTGGAAGGATTCTCAACTTCCGAACTTTATTAATGTCTTTGGTTAGGACTACACTCGAATCAGCTAGTACAACTCCCCGTTTACTACTGTTCTAAGCTGCACCCTCTGCTCCTCAGACACCAACAACTCGAAGCTCTGCAGCACGCTGTCTCAGGCTAGATGGACTGATGCAGTCTCTAGCCCGCTACCAAAAGCACCCGAACCAACGTAGTAAACGCGGTCACGCTTGCTTCCTTGCTGCCTCTGCTCGTCTCCTTGTGCTCTGATCTTGATAGCTCCCCGCTCTCTCACAAAGTCACACGAATCCGAGCTGCTATGCCAGGCTTTTATACTAAGCCACACACCTTCCAAATCAAACCCTACAATCCATGCAAGATTCAATTAGGAAATATCAAATCTCTCAAATCTTCAATCAATATTTAGTATTTTATCTCTAAATCTAAATGGCAGTTAAATATTATCTTAAACGATATAAACAGTTAAAGCAACAAAATATTCTTCCCTGATTTTTCTCTGGCCGAAATATCAGGAACTGCTAACGACTTCAGACTAGTCGTCTGGTATGTCTACTGAAACACAATCTGCACACTCAATACAGTAGTCAGTATTGATCACTTGTCATCATCAAAACCCCAAGTGTTCAACAATTTCCCCCTTTTTGATGATGACAAATAATTTGGAAAAAATAAGAGCAAGACAAGTGATATGCAGATTCAATTACCGACCAAGCAACCGAGCATTCCCCCTAAGTCCATGCGCTAGGTCCTCTTGTTAAGGTTCCTTAGGAACTGAGTGAACTGAGTCCTTTACCTGCACATAACAACCACTACTTCCCCCTTTTGTCATTATCAAAAAAATACCATAATCTGGGTTAGTAGAACAAAGGACAAGTAAAACACCAAAATATCAGTCAAGCATAAGTAGGTGTAACAGAGTGCAGTTCAAGATATGACCGCCTGTCACAACAGGCAAAACAGGACACAATCAGTTCAAAGTTTTAACAAGAAAAATGGGAAAATGTGCTAGCTACGAAACGGGAGGGGCCTTGAGACTAGTTATCAAAGATCAAGAGGTACGACTGGTGGTCTGAGCAGCAATAGATTGGTCCATCTTAAGTAGTTGATCCACCTTCTCATTCAGAGAACGGAGCAGGCTAATAATTTCCTTCCTCTGAGAAACAGCACTTATATCCTCAGCTTGCTCCTTAACCTCTTGATCATCATCCAGGTCCACCACCGGCACAGGCTCCTTCTCCTCATCTCTGGCTACTTCCTCAGGCAACTCATACTTGTGTACCCAGCCAATGCCCTCACTCCAGGCATAGTTGATACGGCCCATATGTCCTTCATTGAGTTGTCGAGAGCAGCAGACTTCAACCTTTGGATGATATGCTTCAAAGTATCGGAGAATCTCATCTTGACCAGTCGGGGATATGGCAACTTGTTGGACTGGGACTTCTTGACAACCACCATGAGCTGGAGGATAATCTTAGGCAAGTTTACTGATGCCTTTGTCAATATTTTCCATAGTAATACCTCCTCATAGGTGGTGGGTACTGTATGCTTTCCTCCCCTTGGCAGCAGACACAATGCTAAGAAATCAAGAAGCACTCGAGAGACCACTGGCATATTATCTCCCTTTCCTAACACTGTCTCATGTATCTCTCCCTCAGCAACATCCATAGGAATTCCTGCATACAGCTCATCATACCCCTCACAAGGAATTTCCAAAATGGTAGCAAGGTCCCTCTCAATGAACTTAAACTTCTCCTTACCAATCTTAAAACACACAGTAATCGACTTACTGCCAGACACAAGTTCAAGCAACTTATAAAACTCCTTTACTAACCCAACGTCAACCATAGCTGGTCCAACAAACAACTCATCCCACCCTTGATGAGTAAACAGTTCAACAACAATTCCAAGATCATTATCAATCAAATATTCAGGGTCAAAAGCCATATCACGAACGATACCTTGGCATGATTTGTCTGAGGACTTCGGGAAATCCTTGGCTGCATCTCTCCTTGCCTTTGTCTCAGTTCTACTCCTCACCTGACGTTCACTAGAGACTGTGGATTCCGTCTTTCTCTTGTTGCTTGGCAGTATGCCAGAAGCAACTCCTTTGCCTTTGTATCTGGTGCCAATCCTTCTGCCCAGAGAGATGCTCATACTCAGACTTGCCTCCTGACTGGTCTGGGAAGTCTGTTTGCCATCGGCATTGTCGTCCGAAGACTCCTCAATACCATCTGCTGATATCGCTCGTTTTCCATCATCCTCAGTCGGAGCAGGTGGCTCCTCAGTATCCTTCTTTTCCCCAATCGAGTCAGGCTGACAGGAAGTCCCGACCTGTTCCACTCCTTTGGCCGGTGACTCATCAGACCGAACCACTCCACTCTTCTTCTCTTGACTCACAACCTCCTGAGTCTTCTTAGTCTCCATACTCATTCCGTCAGCCTTCTCCGCTGACTTCTCCTTCTGAGATTGATTGTCAGCAGCAGGAATAGACTTCATAACGTCGGCAATCATAGTGTCAATTCGTTCTTCAGTTTGAGCAGGCGCCTCAGACGGTGGGACGACACTCTGAGGGGCCGCCGACGTGGAGGCCGATGCCTTGGCGGTCTCAGCCGCTGCCTTCGCCTGTTCAATCTTTTCCATCACACTCGCCATGGCCCTTAATTCCTCTGGTGTGAGCAGTGCGGCAAGGTTGAACTTGGAGAAATCCATTGAGGTTGAAGGTTCGAGAGGTTCTCTGAGATTAGGGTTTTGATTCGGCGGCAGAATTCTGATGTGTGATAGCAATTGATCCCAACAACCCTAATAAATATCTTCAATACCCCTTCGAAATATTCGCTTACCAAAATCAAATTTCAAATCGGTTT
Organism: Sedum album; assembly: GCA_006409495.1. Taxonomy (NCBI): domain Eukaryota; kingdom Viridiplantae; phylum Streptophyta; class Magnoliopsida; order Saxifragales; family Crassulaceae; genus Sedum; species Sedum album. Next base: position 14,197 of record QZGG01001336.1, on the reverse strand, counting down.
CCAAAATTATCCAAATCCATCACCTCTCCTGACTTGATAAGTCCAAGCGTTTTCTTCGGGTGTGGCAAAATCTGTGTCTCATTGGTCAATCCAATCGGTGGCTAATGAATGCTGTCTGACAACCAGTTCTTACCACTAGTCTCTTTGATTAACCAGTCCCAAGGTACATTCTGAAGGAAGTAATATGGTGGTTGTCCAAGTGACAGAAGACATTACACCGAAAGCATGTTAGTCAAAGAATCACATAAACACACTAAAGCATATAATCATTCGCGAATATGTGTGTATTTCTATTACTAGTGTCTCCGAACTACAAGTCAAAGAAAATAGGGACTGGAAACAACTAGTTCTAGGATAGGCTAGGGATGGTTTCAACCACTTTCTTTAGGCTTATAATGTGGGAACAAATAGGAAGTGTCGTTAGGTCACAAAGAACATACTGAAGTATATCACGGTTTTACCACATGTGACGGGAGTTTTAAGCTGTAATGAAACTACTAGTTACACAAGACATGTGACCTCTACTTGATGATCACTAGTCACTTCTATCTACTAACACATAAGAACATGAATATTCAGATTAGACAGAGGTTAGTAGTAGAAGTTATGTACTGATTAGGATAGAGAGATCATACCCAGCTCCATTAGGAGCCTTTTGAAGAGTTCCCTGTGCAAGGCCTTCGTGAAAATGTCAGCGACTTGATCATCTGTCCTATAGTAGTTCATTGTGATTAGTCATTTTTCAACCCAGTCTTTTAGAAAGTGGTAACGTGTCTCTATATGCTTTGTTCTAGTGTGCTGCACATGATTTTTAGATATTTCAATAGTACTAGTGTTATCACAGAAGATAGGAATTGAAAGCAATTTAAGACCATAGTCACTTAGCTGTTCTCGAAGCCATAAAAAGCTGTGAGCAGCATGCAGCAGCTGCCATATATTCTGCCTCTGCAGTGGAAAGTGCCACTGAATTCTGCTTCTTAGAGGACCAGGAGACTAGGCATGATCCAAGGAACTGTGCTGTTCCAGAGGTCGACTTCCGATCCACTCTGCTTCCAGCGAAGTCTGCGTCGGTGTATCCCACAAGTTCTAGCAATTCTCCTCTAGGATACCACAGTGTCAAGTTGTCAGTTCCTTTAAGATACCTGAGTATCCTCTTAACTGCCTTCAAGTGTGTTTCTCTGGGGTCAGCTTGAAACCTGGCACAAAGACAAACACTATACATTATATCTGGTCGGCTAGCAGTTAAGTAAAGGAGTGAACCGATCATTGCCCGGTAAAGTTTCTGATCAACTGGTGGAGCTGACTCGTCCTTCCCAAGCGAGTCAATTGGGGATATCAGTGTACCAAAGTGTTTGGCATCGCCCATTCCAAACTTCTTTATCATCTCCCTCAGGTACTTCTGTTGGTAAATCTTGATGCCTCCTTTTTCCTGTGACACTTGCAACCCAAGAAAGAAGGTAAGTTCACCTTCCATACTCATTTCAAATTTAGTTCTCATTAGCTCTGAAAATTCCTTGACAAGAGAAGTGTTAGTGGATCCGAAAATAATATCATCTACATATACTTGAACTACTAGTACATCACTTCCCTTTTTCAGTAGAAACAAAGTCTTGTCCACCTGTCCTCTGGTGTATCCATGATCAAGTAGAAACTGGGACAATCGCTCATACCAGGCGCGAGGGGCCTGTTTCAGACCATACAGTGCTTTTTCCAATCGGTAGACATGATTTGGGAACTGGTGATCTTCAAAGCCAGGTGTCTGAGACACATACACCTCTTCTTTCAGAATTCCATTCAGAGAAGCCGTCTTAACGTCCATTTGATACAACTTGAATCCATGGTAGGCAGCATACGCAATCAGCAGTCGGATTGCCTCCAGTCTTGCCACTGGTGCGAATGTTTCATCATAGTCTATGCCTTCCTGCTGATTATACCCCTTGACCACCAATCTTGCTTTGTTTCGTACAATATTCCCTTGATCATCAAGCTTGTTCTTGAATACCCACTTGGTACCAATGATGGTCCAGTCAGATGGACGAGGGACTACTTCCCAGACTTTGTTGCGCTCGAACTGGTGGAGCTCTTCTTGCATGGCTACTACTCAGTATGGATCTTTCAGTGCTTCAGTCACAGTTTTTGGTTCTGCAAGAGAAACAAAGGCAGTGTTAGTGATCAGTGTTAGAAATGTCTATTTTAAGCCCCTACTTTCATGCTTATTTCCTGTGATTATAACGTAAAATATATTACTTTTGATACTTTGATTGATGTTTCAGGTCAAAAGCACGATTCCAGCCTTACGAAGGAGCATAAATGGAAATATGAGGAAAAGCACGTGAATTCGGCCTAAATCAGACGTAATTGGAAGCATTTCTGCAATTCTTAGACCGAGTGTATTAAAGTACCTGACTCGAGTTAAAACAAGCCAAAGACTCATGTTACTCGACCGAGTAAATGCACTACTCGAGCAAGTCATCACGTGACCAAGACCCTTCGTATGGATTCTCTTCATTCACTCGACCATTTAATACAAGATTTAATGTGAGTGGATAAGCTAGACCTTCCACTTACTCGATCATTTAACACAAGTGGAAAAGCAAGACATTTCCAATTACTCGGCCATTTATGATTAGAAGTTAAAGCAAGACCTTTCATTCACTCGACCCTTGTGATTACTCTTTACTGTATAAACATCACAAGAGACTCGAAGAAGGTTGCTGCCTAGGGAGCCGAAAAACCTAGTAAAGTGATTGAGATTGAAGCCGAGTAACCAAGTGAAGAAGAGAGCCGAGAGAGCTCGGAGACCGTTTAAACTACAGAAGATCATTCAACCTAATTTTGTACTCGAGATAGCGAGGAGAATAGCAGCAGCTTGGAGCTCGACCGTGGATCATCAATCACTGAGAATTTCTAAACTTTATTCTTGTTTTATTTACAATCGTTTTACTTACAATCGTTTGAACATGTTTGCATTCTCACTCGAGATGAGTGAGTAGTTTCCTTATGATAGGGATTTGAATCCTTAATGCTTATGAATAACTAGAACATGATTATCTAATTTACATGAATCAATTCTTGTATGACTATTATATGTGTTGAATCATACCCGAGCACTACGTCTAGGTGTCCTGACAAAACGTCTAGAAGAGAAGGTCGAGTAGTATTTTCTAGGGAAGGACCGGGAGGTGAACTTAGACTATTTAGGAATCAATACAACCATTAGATCGAATATATTAGCAAAGCGGGAGCAGCGAGTATATTTGGTGCATAAATGTATTAATAAGCGTATTTGGACAGATTAGTGAAAACACCGGGAGGAATGAAGCTAGTCGAGTAGATGTTTACGTGCGAATCTAACACGGGAGTGAGGATTCGTATACTAATGCTACTCAGTCTAAATTCTATAATATAAATCTAACACGGGAGTGAGGATTTATATTATCATATAACTATACGTTCTAGATTAAATAGTCATCAAGAAGGAAATTCATAACTATAATCTATATCTTGTTCGAGTGAAACCGTAAGTATTAGTGGAGGATTCTCATCCTTGCCATAGTTTTTAATATTTGATAACAAAACCTTTTCTTTTAAATATTGCCTTTAGAATAAATAACATTTCCTTTAAAATAAACAAAACACTTAAAAACTAAATTGAAAGCTAGTAATCGAGTTTAAAGAATTGAAAGCTAGTATTCAAGTTTGAAATATAACTTGACTCCACTGTTCCCTTGGGTTCGACACTAGGTCACCCTAGTTCTATAAATTCTTTTGAGTTGCGTGTTGAAATATCTACCATCTGAATTGCATCACGTCAGTTAGCACAGAAACTCAATAATGCAACTTCACCATTTCCACTAGTGTTCTGTGACGAAAGGTTAGGAAGGACAGTATGATAGTCTCTGAATTTGATCGGAGGATGACTCTGTCGTTCACTTTTTCTGGGAACTCCTTGTTGTTGCTGTATCTGTATTCTTTGTCTTCCTTCTGCTGGAGCACTTCCGGAGCTTGGTAGCTGATTATTCTCATTAACTTCATCTTGTTCATTATCAGCCTCTGGTTCCACAGCAGTATCTTCTCCTCTGTCAGATTCTTCATCTTCTGCATTGTTATCACTATTTGACCCCTTTCCACCACTTGTTTCTTGAGGAGCAGGAACTGGTTCATCCACAAGATCCTCCTCTGAGGTCCACTCATCTCTGGTTAGTTCGAAGTCATCATCGTCATCTTTCGTCAGCTCCAAGGTTCTCACAAATTTTCCTCCCATTACTGACTCATCGAACCTGACGTGTATTGACTCTTCTACCCTCTTCAATCGATGATTATAGACTTTGTAGGCTTTGCTCGAAGACGAATATCCAACAAAGGTTCCTTCGTCACTTCTTGGATCAAACTTACCAAGGCTGTCCTTACCATTATTGTGCACGTAGCACTTGCAACCAAAGACACGTAGGTGAGACAGATTTGGTTTTCTACCCCTCAGAAGCTCATATGGAGTCTTATCAATCCCTGGTCTCAGATAGGCTCTGTTGATGATATAGCATGCGGCATGTAGTGCTTCGACCCAGAAGTTTCTCGAAAGATTACTGGCTATCATCATGGTTCTAGTCATGTCCTCTAGAGTTCGATTTTTCCTTTCTACTACTCCATTTTGTTGGGGGTCCTAGGAGCAGAGAAGTTATGACCTATACCTTCCAGTCTGCACATGTCAAGAAATTGAGAGTTCTGGAACTCTGTTCCATGGTCAGTACGTAGTGAGATAATAGATAAGTCAAGTAATCGTTCAACACTAGTTTTCCAATTTTCGAACTCATCAAAAGTCTCATCTTTAGTTCTAAGAAAAATAGTCCAGGTGTACCTTGAGTAGTCATCAACAATGACTAGTACATTTCGATTACCTCCTCTACTCTGGACACGCATCGGTCCACATAGATCCATGTGAATCAAGTCTAGAGGCTTCTTGGAACTCACCCAGTCCTTTGACTTAAAGGAGCTTCTCACCATCTTACCTTTGGCACAAGAACTACACACTCCTTTCTCAGATTCCTTTACGCTGGGTAATCTTCTTTTCGATTCTTCTTTTGGAGTTAGGAGAGAAGACATAGACTGGCATGTCCTAGTCTTCTGTGCCATAAATCAGAATCATCCGAGTGCGACACAAGGCACAACTCCCCTTCTGGCTCAAACGAGTGATCAACAATATATACATTGTTATTTCTTATTCCCTTCAGAAGAAACTTTCCTGTCTCATGCGGCTCAACCAAACAGTCAGTATCAGTGAAAATAATTCGATTTTTACCTTTTCGTGATAACTGAGCAACACTTAACAAGTTGTAACTTAGACCCTTAACATAACTAACATCTTCTACTTGAGTAGTACTAGACAAACTTACAGTCCCGATCCCACAAATTTCACCTCTGCTCTTGTTTCCAAAGGTGATCGGTCCTCCTTGATGTTTATTTAGGGTCAGAAACCACTCCTTGTTCCTGTCATGTGGAGTGAACATGCGCTGTCTATGAACCACCTTTGTCCCTTCATCCTTACCTGCAAGGAAAACATCAGTCTTACGGACCCAGATTGACTTGGGCTTAACTGCTTTAGATTTATAGGAAACAACATTAATAAATTTATTAGTAGGATTTGGTTTCCATTCTGTTCCAAGATCAATTTTCCTTCTTGGAGTTTCCCTAGGTCTTCCTCCTGTGGCTGTCCAGTGTTGTCTAGTCTAGTGTTGTTAGTCCAGTGTTGTGGTCGTTCCTTACGATAGTGAGGTGTAGGTTCATAACCATGAGGGTACCTTTGTTGTGATCTCATAGAATCCTTCCATTTGTGGTTCCCCCTGACTTCCTGACCACGATCTAGTGTATGTTTCATTTCTCTCCCTATCGGCCTTTAACTTACCACATTCTCTGCGGTAGTGTCCATTATTACCACAGTGCCAGCAGACACGATGCAATCTCAGGTTTACATACTTACTGTTCACTGGTCTGAACGGTTTCCCTTTCTTTCGTGCATGGAAGTCCAATGGTTCAGTGTTGTCTGCTTGCTTCTTCCACATCTTATATGCCTTAGAACCATCGAATGGCACATACTGGTCGTTGGAATGGTCTTTCGGAGTTGTCTGTGTTCTGTCAGAACTAGTGGAGGTGATGTGTTTCTCCTCAGCAACATATCCAAGACCTGGTCGGAATCTTTCTCTCAGGGTAGGTACCTCTTGATCATCAGTAGCATTGACTACAGGTGCCTTCAGTTTCATCTTGTCTAGTTTTGTGACCAGTTCGTTATTCTCTAGACTCTTCCTTTCCAGTTCACCAACTAGTTCTGTTTTCTCCTTTTTTAAATTCTGTATCTCATCCTTTAATTGCTTGACTTCCTCTTTCAGATCAGGACAGTTGTTACATTTAACATACTTCTTCTTAATCGCATCCTGAAGTTCTATAGCAGTACTTGACCATAAAAGATTGTCCTCAGTAAGACCTGCAATTTCAACTTTCTGCTCTTCCAATATACTACTCATTTCTTCATTCACATCGGTTAGTTTTCTCAGGAGTTCTAATAAATCAGCACGAGACATTCTAGAAGAAGAGTTAGTATTTACCTCATTATTAGCGTCATCTCCAAGTGCCATTAAGCATACTTCCCGATTCACTGGTAGGTCACAGTCACTTTCTTCTCCTTCATCTCCCCATGCAGCCAGCATTGCTTTGCCATCCCTTTCAGTAGCAGGCTTTCCGGCCTTCTTTCTCAGACACTCAGTTGATCTATGTCCTTTCTTTTGGCACCACCAGCATATGATGTCCTTCTTGTCTTTAGGACCAGTCGATTGTGTGTTCTGATTAGAGGACTGTGAGTTCTGGTTGTCTCCTCTGTTAACTTTCTGACTTTCCTCATAGCATCCAGTTTTGTCATTCTTAGTGCTCTGGTGATCAAAGCAGTGGATTCATCAAGGTCCTCATCATCTTGAGCATCAGTCTGGACTAGTTCAAACGCTTTTTCAACTTAAGTGCCAGTGACTTGGACTTTGTAGCTTCTCTGGAGGCCGTCTTCCCTTTGAACACATAGCATGTGACTGAAGTCTCGCTACAAGTTCTTCCAGTGTTATAGCTTTAATATCTGATTGAGCATGAGAGCCATTGCTATGTGATCCCAGCTAGGATCCAGTGCCTGGAGGAACCGGTGAGTGATTCTCCAATCTTCCATCTTTTCACCTAGAAAGACTAGTTGTCCCACACATGTCTGGAACCTGGAGTGGAAGTCTTCCAGAGATTCATTTCTTCCCTGAGCAACTGACTCATACTCCTTGAGTGCTGTCAATATTCTGTTCTTCTGGATATCCTCATTCCCAGAGTACAGTCTTTTCAGGGCCTCCCAAATCTCATTAGCAGTGTCATAACCTAGAATCTTCCGTTTGTCTCCTTCACTCAGTGCTTGAAGGAGAACTCTTTTTGCACGATGATTCTTCTCAACGACCCGATAATCTTCTTCCGCATAAAGATTCTCATCTTTAACCAGCATCATTTGGTCCAAAATTGGTTCATCTCCTCTAGTAATAACCTTTCAGACTTGAGCGTCCAGAGAACACACATGTGACTTGAATTGTTTGACCCACCAGTCATATTCTCCTAATTTTAGTGGTGGGGTGTCCAATCTTCGAAGTTTTTTGCCATGATACCTGCAAGCTAACACAGATCTAGAGCACCGGGCTCTGATACCAATTGTTGGATCGAGGTTAGCTTGTATCTCTAGTCGTGAGGGTCGACTTGTCCCTCTATACGACTAGTCTCAGCGGAATAAACACAAGTAACGTAACAAATGAAAGTAAATGAAAGCTCATGATTTTAGATGGAAACCCAACAGGGAAAAAACCACCCCTTCCAGCAGCTACTGGAAGGATTCTCAACTTCGAACTTTATTAATGTCTTTGGTTAGGACTACACTCGAATCAGCTAGTACAACTCCCGTTTACTACTATTCTAAGCTGCGCCCTCTGCTCCTCAGACACTAACAACTCGAAGCTCTGCAGCACACTGTCTCAGGCTAGATGCACTGATGCAGTCTCTAGCCCGCTACCAAAAGCACCCGAACCAACGTAGTAAATGCGGTCACGCTTGCTTCCTTGTTGCCTCTGCTCGTCTCCTTGTGGTCTGATCTTGATAGCTCCCCGCTCTCTCACAAAGTCACACAAATCTTAGCTGCTATGCCAAGCTTTTATACTAAGCCACACACCTTCCAAATCAAGCCCTACAATCCATGCAGGATTCAATTAGGAAATATCAAATCTTCTCAAATCTTCAATCAATATTCAGTATTTTATCTCTAAATCTAAATGGCAGTTAGAATATTATCTTTAAGATATAAACAGTTAAAGCAACAAAATATTCTTCCCTGATTTTTCTCTGGCCGAAATATCAGGAACTGCTAACGACTTCAGACTAGTCGTCTGGTATGTCTACTGAAACACAATCTGCACAACCAATACACTAGTCAGTATTGATCACTTATCATCATCAAAACCCCAAGGGTTCAACAATTGCAATCTGTCAGAAGTGTCCAATTCTGACCCAGCTCTACCGGTCCCTGCTATTTGTCTGCAATAACTAGACTTTGGAATAAGAGGACCAATTAAGTGGTCATCACTAGATAACAATAGAAACATCACTATTTTTAAGTTCTCATTATTGTACTATATAAATTTCTTAAAGGTTCAATTCTGTGCTAAAAATATAATAGCTTCTCATCACATTTGCAACTGCTAGGCTTCGTGTCTAGTACAGATCATAAATTTATGAAACATAATTTGTAGCAAGAGGTATACTGCATTGCTAATCAAACATAACAATGATTGTAGCCTCAACGTCATTTCCTACCGTTAGCTCTATGTTCAGATGATGATTTTGTGATAATAAGGATAGTATAATAGAGTCATTTCGTACTTAGTTGTTAAAATGATGGCTTCTTGCAAAACGAGATATTATAAATTTATAATGGTGGATTCGTACTTAAAATAACTATCTCATTTATATATAATTGTTAATAGATTTGATATGTAGAGAGATAAATAAATTCTGTAAGACAAAAGGACGTAATCTTGGACGTTGTTTTGATTAATTCAACGATTGAGATTAAGGTTGATTTTAATTAATTGGGCGTTGGAATTGCAAAAAACACATGCGGTTGGTGATTGATGGTTACCAATATCAACCGTTGGATTGAGAAAAAACCAACGGGTGAGATTATGTCCTTCCGTCTTACAAAAAGGTGATTGTCCTCCTAGAACCTTTCACATTATTGATATATAGATAACTAGGGTGCATTCTTAGGATGGTGGATCCGTGAGTCCTAATCTGAGCCACACATCTATGATAAACATGACAAATTTGAGTCCATTGAGATTGGATGTTATGAAAAGTTGTTTAACTTTATATATAGTCACATTATGACTATGTATAAGCTGTTATGAAAAACTCTACAAAAACACCTACGCGGGGGTGCAAATCTTCGGGACGAATTGGCCTCAGAGCGCCAAACCTTGTGTGCGCCCGGGTCTTGCGGACACGAATGGGGCACCTCCGGGTAGAGAGTTAACATATTTGTTTAGCAGTTTTTTAAGTCACTATGTACATGATTTACATTATATGTTATGCAACTTAACTAAGTATCAAAACGGTGTAATTTTGTCTTAGGAAAACAAACAGACTTGATTGGATTTGCTTAGTCTGGCATGCATTCTGCTCAATCTTCCATCATTCCATTATCTTTGGAAGTGTGTCGAAAGTGTCTAGTTCTGATCCAGCTCTACCGGTCTATGCTATTTGTCTGCAATAACTAGACTTTGGAATAAGAGGACCAAGTGGTCATCACTAGATAACAATAGAAACATCACTATTATAAGTTCTCATTATTGTACTATATAAATTTTTTAAAGGTTCAATTCTGTGCTAAAAATATAATAGCTTCTCATCACAGTTGCAACTGCTATGCTTCGTGTGTCTAGTACAGATCATAAATTTATGAAACATAATTTGTAGCAAGAGGTATACTGCATAGCTAATCAAACATAACAATGATTGTAGCCTCAACGTCATTCCCTACCGTTAGCTCTATGTTCAGATTTGTGATATAAGGATAATATAATAGAGTCATTTCGTACTTAATTGTTAAAATGATGGTTTCTTACAAAACGATATATTGTAAATTTATAATGGTGGATTCGTACTTAAAATAACTATCTCATTTATATATAATTATTAATAGAGTTGAGATCTAGAGAGATAAATAAATTATGTAAGACAGAAAGACAGAAAGACGTAATCTTGGCCGTTGATTTGATTAATTCATCACATATACAACAATCCTCCACACACTTGAATCTTAGCAGTAGCAATTTGTTGTTTGGTGATAGTTGAAGCTATAGTCCAATTCGCTTCATCCGATTGATGCAATCAGGCCTGAAGTTCAGTTTTCGTATATTAAAAAGCCTACTGTCTGACCACACTTTGCACGTAAGGAGACGATACAACTTTAAGAAAATTACAGAGCAAGCTTCAAAAACAAATCTGCTTTTATTCAATTTCCTTTAGTGTTTTATTTTGTTCAATATTTTACTAATATTCAGATCATGTTTAGTTATATACTTACATTTTTTTACACTCTCATCTCATCCTGATAAATGTCAGCTAACACATTTGTCAAGTGGCCAATTAAGTTCGAATAAATATCATCCACTTTAACCAGAGCAACTCAACACCTCACCTACCTATGGATATCAAGTCGGGTAGTTGTAGACAATTAAATATAACACCTTCCTCGAATAAAGGCATCCTAATGCTTTTATAAGAATTAGTCAAATATATTGTGCTTCTGTAGTGTAGGGCATATATCACGTGACAAAGTGCCATTCGGCAAAATACAAAATTATTGAAACAAAAGATAAATTTGTCTTTATGACATGATGAAAGAAATGGTCAATACTTGCCGTGTGCTTCGGGAGAGAAGAAAAATACTTCTTCAAACATATTGTGTGAATAAGACTTGAATTACTGACCTCTGCAAATAAAGATCGAGTGACTGATTGTTAGGCTGCTACCCTTTATATGGGGATAGGATGTCGCGTCTATTTATTTCAAAGACTTATCTCGCAAGATAGAGTCAACACCTACGTCATTATATTTCATAAGTATCAAACGTCATCATATTCTCCTATAAATTTCACTAGTTGGTTGCAGAGACTTCAAACTACTTTCCAGTGCTGTTTTTTGTTTCTATTTTCCAATAATGGGCAGCTCCTCAAGTATCGATCAAGAAGTTGCATTGTACCAGCATCTTTTGTTATTGATAATTTCTAGCATATATAAATGCTTTATAAATTATTGGTGATTAATGATATCTGATGCTCTGTAGAATTGCATATCCGAAGGACGATGATGATGGTGATAACTCTCCTGCCTTGGAGGAACTTGAAAAAAGTACCATAGTCACTCAGGTGATTTTAAGATACTTGTAGTTTTGCTATGTGCAATGTTTTGCTGATATTAATATGTAATGCGTTGTTTGCAGAAAAATGATATTAAATATGATAAAATGCTGGACGATGTGGAGGGAAATGATATTGAATATGATAAAATGCTGGACGATGTGGAGGGAAATGATATTGAATATGAAAAAATGCTGGACGAAGTGAAGGAAAATCCTCAAATAGGTTTAATTATGCAAGCTCTCCGAACCACATTATCATGTACGTATGCTTCTAAATTTTCATCTTCTGCTACTTTTTGCATATTATTTATAAGGCGGTGTGATTTGTTTTGTTATTTCAGCGATTGTAGATTGTTTCGTACCCCCGGGACCTGAGGGAGAGGTGCTGAAGCAAGAAGTGAAGAGAGGTCTTTGGGGTAAAATAGAAGATTCCATGAAAAAGTGTATCCAAAAATTAGGAATATTTTTCAAAGGCGCCTGGGATAAAATCAAGGCCTCACTTAAGAAACTATTCCATTTTCTGAAAAGAGTTATCAAAAACTTGTTTGAAAGTATTAATGCCTTGCTGAAAAAAATGTTTAACAAATCTACCATACAAGCTATCAAAGATACTGGAAGAATAGTGACGGATCTCATGAGAGACGAGATTACGTGGGCACTTGATTACTTTGCGGCAAGGCGTCCTCATCATATGTAATTTGCGAGAGGGCTTCAAAAAAGTTGTGTTTATCTGCTTCTGTGTTTAAAATAAGCCTCATCAGTGGCAATATAGTGTGGTGTGCTTCCATTTTATTGTATTTTTGTATTTCCTCTTGATACTTGATATATAAGAATGTGTCATTTGAATTACCCATTTTTTATTACAGTTTCGTTTGGCACAAAAAACGATTTATTTGATGATTTCGAAAAATTCTTGATATAATTAAACCCTATACAGTGGTGGTGGTGGTGGTACACCTTAAGCAACTCTACAGTTTCAGATTACTTGAGCAGGAATATTTGGCAACTAAAACTTTTAAGCTCCAATATTCAACTCCAATTTCAGTTGGAATTTTTAGCAGTAGTAGGATTTCTTTATGTACCTCTCATCCGGTTGATTATCACGAATCTCTTTTTGCTGAAGAAACAACCTTATTGTTTTTCCAGACTAGCGATGGTTGTCTCTCCCCAAATGACCACTTAGTCCTCCACCATACAAATCTCGTATCAGCTTCTCACGCAATGAGGAATTTGGAATGCACAATTGATTTCCTTAAATAGACGGCCATCTTTGATATGAAAATCAATAAAAGGATGTTGCAATTTGCACTTAGCCCACACTTCTTTAAAGTCTGGATCCTCATCAAATAATTTTATAAGCACTTCAAATTCCACAATTTCTTGTAATAACGTAATAAGTAAAGAAGCTCTTCTACTTAATGCATCAACGACTTTATTCTAAACGTTTGATTTATGCTGAATAATGAATGAAAACTTTTATAAGTAACTCACCCTACGAACATGCATCTTATTAATTATCTTCTGGCTATAAAGAAACTTCAACGCCTAATAATAGGTAATTTTCATGGAAATTGGGGTTTGAGCTAGGGCTTCAAAAGTATCTTCTCAGGCTTCTATGATTTAAATGTCTTGTAGTTTGTCCTTTTGGTTATATTATTTTATTTCATCATTTTAATCAGCTTCTATGATTAAAATGACTTTTCCATTTTGACTAAGCGAACTCGATCTTTATTTGATGATACCTCGATAATGCTAAGAGTTTCTGATCTGAAAACAATAACTGATTTTCTGCTTACAATTTCTAACCTTTAGACACAACTCGCTAGGAGTTCGTATTGAAATATGCAAACAAAAACAATCAAAGAAAATGGATCAAAACATATTAACATTGTAGAAGGGATGTAGCCAGATGGTCATGATCCATACGTGGAGTTGAATCGCGTCGTTGATCATATGAGCAGAAGAGACATGCGTACTTTTGACATGTTGAAAACTTGCAGTATATTTTTATGGTAGAGGAAAAAATAGAAGTCTTCAGAAAAGTAAAAACCAGCAAAATCAGAATGAAACAAACGTTTGAGGATCAATGCTGCAGGACCTGAAGTAAAGAAATTGGTATTTTTATATGTTTTGGAGACTTGCCTTAATGTTTATTGTTTGCATTAGGCACTCGGAGAAGACTTCTTGTTAGTTGTCCTGCAATCATCTGCTGAGCAATTCTGCAAAATATGGCAATACGTAAATGACTTAACACCAAAAGAAAGAGTGGCGCATGGACAAATCACATGGATATTATCAATGATCAATGCTGTTGGCTTTCATCGTACAAATGGTAGCTCAACAGTTCCATTCAATAGACTGTTGTAGTATTTCACTTTCCCACCAGTTGCCAACTTGGTCCACTGCCTTAAATTTAACTTCATTTATTAGAAGACTTTGGGAGTCCGAGACTTTGGGGTCGATTACTTCTCCATTCCATTTCAAACGGTGCTAAAAGTAGTTAAAAAAAAGCTCTATTAAGCTCCAAGATTCAGCTCCATCAATTTCAAATGGAAGTTTTAGCAGCAGTAGGATTCCTTTCTGTACCTCTCATCCCATTGATCATCACGAAGCTCTATCTGGTGAAGAAACATCAGTATCGTACCTCCAGTGTTAACTTAGTACACATTAGAGCCTGGAATGGATCATGCTGTGTCGTGTGCCTTGAAGACCTTGCTGACAGCG